>BQNB010025923.1:0-59124 GCA_026074375.1 Tanacetum coccineum
CAAACACACTTTTGCCAAACCGCAATCACACCCGACTTACCCATTCCGGACTCTCTCATAATGAAGGACGAGCATCTCGACACTATTCCGGTAACAGAATCGGCTAACACAATCAAGTCTAGTGTTGAAGAGCTTGTCCCTACCCCAAGTGAGTCCGCGGATTTATCCGATGATGAAAGAGAGTGTGATGTGCCCGTTAATGATGAATCTTCTTCGACTTTTACGGCTTTCTCGAATCCTCTCTTTGATTCAAAAGACGATTTCACCTCTAGTGACAATGAGTCATTTTCCGATGAGGACATTCCTAAAGAAAATTTCAAAATTTATTCGAACCCTCTTTTTGATGAAGAAATCATTTCTACTAAGATAGATCCACATTGTTTCAATGCCGAGTCTTATCTTATCGAATCTTTTCTTAACCGTGATACTTTAATTGATTCTTCTCTTACGTTTGATTATCTTCTCGAGGAGTTCTCCGGTGAAGTCGCTCATACCGATCCAATTCCACCGGGAGTTGTTGATACCGACTCGGAACCTAAGGAAGAAATTTGTCTTGCTGAGAATTTGTCGTATGATAATTCATCTCCACGACCGCTGAAAGAACGTAATTCTGAAATTGCTGATATGATTGTCGAGTCTCTCTCTCCACCTCGTATCCCCGTTGAGGATAGTGACTCTCTTATGGAGGAGATCGACTTATTTCTTGCTTTCGATGACTCGATGCCACCGGGCGTTGAGATCGACGACTATGACTTGGAAGGGGATAGTTGTTTTCTTGAAGAATTGCTTAGCAATGACTCCCCTCCCCTTCCCAAAAATGAGTCATTTTCTCTTAATCATTTTGATGATCCGTCTCTTCCCCATCCTCCTCCGGAACCACCGGATGTTGAGATTTGCTTAAATTTTGAGCCCGTAGCGGCTGTGACGAATGATATTGATGTGCTTAATAACGATGAACCTTTTGACCCGGAGGAAGGTGAAAATGTTCTTTTACTAAATGTTGAAGAGGACAATTCCTTCACATTTACCATCCGTACTTTTCTTCCATTTGTCACCTACCCCGAGGCCTCTCCTTTATCTTGCTCCACTAGGAGTAAAGATACGATCTTTGACCTCGGCATTTCCACTTAGAGCCGGTAGCATCTCATTTGCTTCCCCAAGGATGAATTAATTCAGGGTCGAGTCAAGCTCGTGACTCGGTTAACAAAAACAAGCATTTCTATCTTCTTATCTAATTTCTAACAACTAATGAGAGGGGGCTTGCCTTTCCTTTCTCGTGTTTCGTGTTTTGTTGGTTTGTGTTGTTTTGTCCAGGATTACCCGGATTTTAAAGACTCTCGTGCTCATGGTTTTGTCCATTTATTCGAGCTTCATATCCTCAGCTTCATTTAGGGAATCCCATATCCTTATCTTATCGATTAACCCTTTTATATTAAGATTATGCCTTGAAAATTAGTATGGGGGTATTAATATCACATTGAGGATAATGTGTAGTTCTAGTATGGGGGGATCTTCGATTTTGATTATGCCTACAACCGTTGTTCTCACGTAACCCGTTTTTCCACCAAAAATATATGATTTATATGAAAAATAGCAAAAAATTTAAATTTTTAAGATTTTATTTGTAAAAAAAATGAAAAAAAATATATATTAGTAAAAAAAAAGTGTAATAAATGTTTTGGCATAAATAAAGGTGAGAACGAGAAATAAATTTTGACTCGATCGATTTTAAACCTTAGCTTTTTCCTTAACAATTAACGATGATAGCTTGTGCTAATCTCATGTAGATTTTAAATATGCCGAGTTGGAATTTATATGGCTAAGCATTCGCGAATCTCTTTATTAGAGATTTTAAATTGCGAAGACTGAGAAATGATAGTGTTATTTATAAGTCATGACATTAAACGTAGAATAGTTGGTTTTCTTTCAAGCTCATAAGTGTTAATTGTGGCTTTTTCTCCCATTAGGTTATTTCACCTATATATATAATGTTTAATAAATAGAGTTGTGCGGTTTTTTGGTTAATAATTAGTTAATAGAAGTTTTCTTTAGTTCCTTTGTGATTAGGATGAGTACACATCAGGAATACTTAATTTGGCATACTATATGTATCACATTAATAAAAAATTTGCTTATTCCTTAAAGAGCCTTAGGGTATATGGGATAAGTAGAATTAATAAGTGAAATTATAGCCTTATTCATTCCTTAAAGAGCCTTAGGGTATATGGAATGGATATTGTTGCTTAATTTTTGTCTTGTTACCGAAGTCGAAATATGTTTGCTACATCTTGTCGGAGGCGTGGCCGATGTTGTAGCCTTCTAAAGGACTGAGGTTTAATAATGTTGCTTAATTTTTGTCTTATTTTGTGCCTTAAAGAGCCTAAGGGTATATGGTGCAAATCAGATTGGTCCATTATGTTAAAGAAGCTTCGGGTATTTGACATGAATGGTGCCTTGCTTAAGTAGCCTAATAAAAGCCAAATTTTGGTTGCCTCGATGTGGACTTTAATCTTGATGACATTTGATCTTTTGAAAAGGGCTAGGAGCTAATTATTGCATTCTTAACCGTTACGCTTTATTTTTGGAATTAATAAGTATCGAAATAAAAGTCTTAAAGAGCCTTCGGGTATATGACTTAAGTAAAATATTGAGATACAAAAGTAGGATTTGCGGGAGGAAAAGTAAGTACACAATTAGTGTTTATGAGTAGTGTTAGTGTCATGACTTGTAATTGACAATGATCTTGTTTTTATGCTTAGTATGGAAAAGTGAAAGTTGGAGACGATGAATTTATTTTGCTAGTTCCATGATCCTAAGTATTATAAAAAAAATGACATGATGAAAAAAAATAAATAAATAAATAAAAAGCAAAAGAAAATAAATATATATATATATATATATATATATATATAAATAAAAAATAAAATAAATAAATAATAATGTTATGAAGTGTGAAGTATGAAAAGTTAAAAAAAATAGAAAAATATTGAAAATGGAAAAACGGGGCGTTTCTTAACTATTGATTTCTTAATTCCTTTAGATGAGCACTTTGCTACTTTTCAAGGTGATTAGTTTGGGGGGCTACAAAAAAAATATGTTAGAAACAATGAGATATGCTCCCCTTGCTTTGTGAGTACCTACAAAGAAAAGTTAGGGTGGTATTCACTATTTTATACATACTTTTTACCTTGAAAAACGAACCCAAAAGACCAAAAACATAATAAAAATTGCAGATATATGTTGTTTTTGTGTTTGTGTATGTGCAGGTGCGGATATTAAATAAATGGACAAAAATAAAGACAAAGCCGAACGAAACCGAGCACGGGATCAGAAAGAGCGCGAGAAAACGAGTCCAAGGATGCTTTCGGATTTAATTGAGCCAACCCGTTACCCACTTAATGGGCCGGGCCAGCCCAATTCATTGCTAGCCCAACAATTAAAATACAAAAAAACCATTTTTCAAATTTGTTATAATGAAAAGAAAAAAAAATAATAATAAAAAATGATGTTGTCACATGACATCACGTCATGTGATATGAAAATAATTGAAAAAAAATATCACGTGAAGCTCCATTTTGCTTTTCTCTTGTCCGAATTAAAGAGTCCACGTGGCTGAGCTACATATATCCCTAAAATCACTTGAAGAGTAAATTTTGAATTGAGAAGGAAGGTCACGTGAAGGGCTAAATAATTAAAAAAATGCACGTGAGAAAGCACTATGAAATGGGATGTCGAGTTAAAGATAGACGCGTGGCATGGAAGTGTTACTTTCACATTCAATATTTCAATTCTCAAATTGCAAATGACATCGGACGGACGAAATAAAAGCGTTCAAGATAAGCTTTCTCAAAGGGACACGCGTCACAAAATAAGCGGTGGATCAATACATGCAGCAACTCGTGATCCGTGGGAGCATAAACGCAAGGCAATGATTGGACACTCAATACTCAAATAATTAGTGCAAATTTTACACTTTACCCCTTGGTCCCTTTAAAAATATCAACTCACCTATCCTATTTTTTTTCGAGAGGAAGTAGTTAGTCTTTTTATTTTTTTAGTTTAGCTTTAGTTTTTTTATGTAATAGCTTATTTCTGATTTTTTTTGCTTATTGTACCTTTCTTATTTCAAGATCTTAATATGTTGATGTAATAAAATGGTTCAAAGTTTATTAAAGTTTTTGATTTGCTTAATTTTGTTACTCGATCACTCGTTTTCTTTTTTCTTTTTTTTCGTGTGGGCTTATTCTTGAATAAGCTTTGAGGGGTTATCTAATTTTCAGCTTATAATTCTGTTTCGATTAAGTTTCTTTCTAGTTATTCGTTTGAATCTAAGCTCATATAATCAAATAAGCTTTAGCTTATTTTCTATTTTTCTTATAAGTTTGAGCTTATATAATTTGAAACAAGTTCGGTATAGATAGCTCACTAAATTTTATCTCAACTTTTCAAATTAATTTTAGTTTCGTTCGTTGTTGCAATTAAAGGTTACTCGATTCGTAAAAACTAATCTTAGATTGCTTATTTAATTGGTAATTGCTTATTTAGTTTAGATATGGCTTTGTATGACAGATCAATCTCATAAGTGTTCGTCTTATTGTTTAAATTTTAGCTGAGCTATTTGTTTCAATTAGTTCTTTTTCGGCTTAAATCTCGATTAGCTTGTTACATGTTTTTCAAATTCGTGTGTTAAAGTGCTCAAGTATTCATGTTTACTTTTTGTTTCAATGTAGCTTTTTAGACTTAGATCTCATCTTAGCTTATTAGTTTTGCTTAAATTAAGTTTTGGTTTATTAAACAAATAGTCAGTTTAATAGTTAAAAAATAGTTTCCTAAATCTAGTTTCTAAATTTGAGCTTTAGTATAGAAATTGTATGGCAGACGTGTCATTTGATGTTGGATTTTAAGTTGGAATTCAGTTATAAGGCCCAAATTGTGTTATTGAATTTGTTGTTGGGTTTCTTTTTAGTCCGTGCATTGGACTGAAACAAATTGAAATAGAATTTAGACTTGGAATGAATTGAATTTTAATTAACAGTTTGTTACTTTGTGTTGCAATTGGTACCGGTCAACTCATGAGGCGAGGAGCTTAAGGGTTTATTTAGCTAGACCGACTTTAATTAGTTGCTTTAGTTAAATAAATCGGGTGGTATTCGTTTTAATTGCGGGTCTCCAATTCGGTTCATTTTCTATTCCTTTTTCAATTAATTAGTATAGTTTTATTTTATTGTTTTATTTTATGTTTGCCTATTTGATTTATGCCATGCTTAGTGTAGCATTATTTAGTTTTTATTTCATTATGAGTAGTGAGTAGATTTAGTAGTGCTTGTTAAGTGATTAGTGATTTGGAATTTAGGTGCGGGTTTAAAAAGATTTAAAAAGTATTTAGTCATAAGTATTGTCTTTTCGATTTACATTCCATCATTTATTTTTAATGCAATATTAATTTCTTGTCATTTATTTTTAAGCATTTTATTTTACTTGTCATTTAAATTCTTGTACCTAAGCCCGCACTTAATGAACATTTCACGTCACTTAGCAAGCATTTTTGTCATTTATATTTTTAGATCATTTTTAGTGTAATCTTGTAGTTTTAAATATTAGTTTAATTTTTAGTTTAGAAAATTAGTTTAAACCTAAAACCAAAAATCTTTTATGACATTCAAGCTCGAATTACAACGTGAACGTAGATTTCCATTCACCTCTCACCGAGGAAACGACCCGGAAGGTTTTTGAGTTATCGCTTTGGTTAAAAGTGAATTTCTTAACCCGACGGAAAATACTTACTATACTATTATTGATTATATCCTTATTATTACTTATATTATATATTATATATATATTATATGTATTGATTTGGACGGATCAGGGGTCCAAGAAATAGAAATGGCCTATGTAGTATCGGCTAGCCGGTGCTATCCTATGAAAGGCACCGGTTCGTTAGCTAATGGCACCGGCTGACTTTAAAAAAGTCAAAGTTCACGAATTTTGAACATAATTTAGAATGGTAAAGAGATAACAATATAGCACAACTAATTTTATTAGAGAAAGCATAAAGACATTACAATAAGATAAGAGATTCTTAACGAAGGTTCCTAATGAATTTATTATTTCGTTCTACTACTTAAGTCTTATTATTAGATGTTGTGCGTTATGACATTTAGGCGGTCGAGAATGTGGTTGAGAATGAATCTAATTTCTCCTTGGAGGTTGTCGACCAAGACTTGAGTCCTTTGGCAATGTTTACAATACATCTCATAAGTGAGCAAGGAAAGAGGGTTGTTGGGTCCAAATGGCGGAAGAGGTGGGAGATGGTAGAGGTGGCAAGCAATGTGAAGGGAGAGGAGGAGGTGTTGGTTCTATCTCCGGAGTTGGCAAGGGAAAAGTAAAGTTTATGGGAGGAATAAGAGGTGGCTCATTTGCCAACCGTTCAATAGTTGCAAAGGATGGTCTAGGAGGTGATGGATTTATTGTTGATGGTGGAAGATCACCTAGCACACCGAGTAGAGATGAAGAGGATGGTGGAGTAAAGAACAAGAGTTCAACGGGATCAAGGTTAACAGCTACCGGTGAGGTAAGCTTGGATGGTTGAGTAGGAGCGGGTGGTGGCGTAGTCAATGGAGGAGGAGTTGACTTAGGAGTAAGCAAGCAATTTTCATTGGAGTTAATTTTTATTAGAGATAGTGGTGGAGAGATTATTGGAGAAGTTGGTGGAGCTTCCGATGTGTAGTCCGATGGTGGAGAGAATGGTTGATATGGAGGAGAAGAAGTTCTTGGATTGACAAAGTAACATGGCCTAACACTAATTCTTGCGGTTCGTTTTAGATTAGTTTTGTTCTCTTTAGGCATTGTGAAGAAAGGAAAGACACAAGAGGTAGGAGTGAAGAAGATGGCCAAGAATTGTGCACTATTTATAGAGGAAGATGGGCAAGAATTGTGCACTATTTGAGTTAGACTTAAATGTTTTGCTTGTTAACTTAGTTAAAATCTAATGATTAGATTATGGCTAAGGTCAACTTCTATATTTAGAGTCTAAGTGATGTGACAAGGAGGGAAAGTTTGAATTTGAATTTGAAAAATTCATATTTTAATACTAGAGAACGGGTCTGCCGGTTCTGCCGGTGCTATTCTGAAAAGGGAACCGGCTTGAAATTTGAATGGCATCGGCCGACGGGCAGACAAAATTTTTGTAGTAACTTTTTGAGTAAAACTTTGATATGTTGGAGGTGTAGTTTTTCTTGACTCAATGACAGAAAAAAATGGTTTTATTTAGAGAGAAAAACCCTAAGCCTCCTTTTAATGTGGCTATAATGAACGTGTTTGAAACGACATATTGATCATGTGTTTCTTTGTATACGTTCATGAGACAAGTTATACAAAAATGTTTTTATTTGTATTAAACAATGCAGTAAGAGAATGAATTGACACAAATGAGAAAGACCTTAGGAGAAAGGTTTTAAGAGTTTGATTCCACTAATCAAAGGTCGAGTCGAAGAAGATTGAAGGGTTCTCTTTTAAGTGGTTTGGTTATAATGTCGGCAATATTATCTTCGGATGCAACCTTTTTGATAGAGATATTACCCTTTTGAATGTTATCATGGAGAAAATGATGACGGATTTCTATATGTTTAGTGCGAGAGTGAAGAACGGGATTTTTGCTTAAATCTATGGCTCCTTTATTATCACAAATAACAGGTACGTCATTTAATTTAACTTTATAATCTACTAGAGCTTGTTTCATCCATAAAGCTTATTGACAAGGCGGTTTGTTTCTTTGACATCCATGAGGTGAGACAACAACCTACAAAGGTACATACACCACTAGTGCTTTTTCGGTCGACATAGTCTCCTGCATGGTTGGAATTGGCATAGACAATAGTCTCAAGACCGGTTCCTTTAGGATACCATAAGCCTAGGTGAGAAGTACCTTTGATATAACAAAAGATTCGCTTTACAGCTTTGAGGTGAGAGGTTTTAGGAGTTTCTTGAAAACGAGCGCAAAGACATACACTAAACATGATATCAAGGAGACTAGCGGTTAGATAGAGTAAACTACCAATCATACCACGGTATTTAGTGTCATCGATGGGTTCGCCCTCTTCGTCACAGGTGAGTTTGGTTTCGAAAGACGTAGGAGTTTTGATTGGTTTGGCGTTTTCAAGACCAAAATTCTTTAACATTTCTTTCATATATTTAGATTGATTGAAGAAGATTCCATCTTCGAATTGTTTGATTTGTAAACCAAGGAAGAAATTCAATTCACCCATCATGCTCATTTCAAACTCATCATGCATGATTTTGGAGAAATCATCACATAAGTCTTGACAAGTAGATCCGAAGATGACGTCGTCCACATAGATTTAGACAATGATATGTAAATCCTTTTTCTTAGTAAATAAAGTGTTATCTACTAAGCCCATGGTGTATGAATGATCAAGGAGGAAGACTTTGAGTCGATCATACCAAGCTTTAGGTGCTTGTTTGAGACCGTAGAGAGCTTTTTTGAGTTTGAACACATGATTAGGTTTTTCAAAATCTACAAATCCGGGAGGTTGGGCTACATACACTTCTTTGTTTATAAAACCATTTAGGAAAGCACTTTTGACATCCATTTGAAAGAGTTTGAAGTCATGAGCACAAGCATACGCAAGAAGGATTCTTATAGATTCTAATCTTGCTACCGGGGAATAGGTTTCATCGAAGTCTATTCCTTCTTGTTGATTGTATCCTTGTGCAACAAGTCTAGCTTTGTTTCTAGATACGACACCATTTTCGTCAAGTTTGTTTTTAAAGACCCATTTTGTACCGATGATAGTTTGGTTTTTGGGAGGAGGAACAAGACACCAAACGTCATTTGTTTTAAATTGAGTTAATTCTTCTTGCATAGCCATAGTCCAACTTTCGTCTTGTATAGCTTCTTTAATGTTTTTAGGTTCTACGGAAGAGACAAAGCAGAAGAAGTTGCTTTGGTTTTGAACTTGAGATCTTAGAGTTCTTTGATTTAGGTTTCCTATGACGGTTCCTAAGGGATGATCTTTAGATTCTTTGATGTTCGAGATTTGTTTGTTTAATGGTTCATTTTCCTTGACTTCTAAGTCTTTTCTTTGGTTTTCTATGATGTCGACTTCTAGTAAGTCATCATCGACTAAAGGAGGAGAATTAGGAGGAGGAGTTTCATCAAACTTGACATTGAGAGATTCTTCGACTTTCATGGTTTCTTTATTTAGAACTACATAAGCTTTACTATTAGGGGAATATCCTAAGAAAATACCTTCGGTCGATTTAGGGTCGAATTTGGTAAGGTAGTCTTTGGTATTTAAAATGAAACATTTACAACCAAAAACTTTGAAGTATTCTAAGTTGGGCTTTCTACCTTTGAAAAGCTCATAAGGAGTTTTTCCGAGGAAAGGTCTAATAAGAATCCTATTTAGAATGTAGGTGGAGGTGTCAACGGCATTACACCAAAATTTTTGAGGAATTGATTGTTCATTTAACAATGTTCTACTCATTTCTTGTAGTGTTCTATTCTTACGTTCTACTACCCCATTTGATTGTGGAGTACGTGGAGCCGAAAAGTTATGAGTAATGCCATTAGCATCACAAAAAGCTCCGAATTGTACTTCATTATCAAATTCCCGACCATGATCCGTACGGATTGAAATAATGGGGCAACCCTTTTGATTTTGAATCTTTTTACTTAGAATTTCAAAATGATCAAAAGCTTCATTTTTATGTTTTAAAAATCTTGTCCAAGTGTACCTTGAATAGTCGTCAACAATGACCAAAGTGTAGAAGTTGCCTCCGTAACTTTGAACGGCCGACGGACCAAACAAGTCCATATGCAAAAGTTCTAGACATTTAGAAGTAGAAACCATGTTTTTAGCCTTATGGCTTTCATGTACTTGTTTTCCAACGTTGCAAGCGTCGCAAAAATGTTTTTCAAACTTTAGTTTTGGTAAGTTTCTAACAAGTTCTTTAGATGATAGCGATTGTATAAGTCGCATATTGGCGTGACCCAATCTTCGATGCCATAAGGTCGAAGTATCATCTATAGAGGTTAGACAAAGGGCGTCTTTTGGTGAGTTCCCCATTTTCATAATGTAAAGGCCATTTTTCCTAATTCCTTTTCCTAAGGTTATGCCGTTTTTAATTATTTTGCTACCGGTTTCACTAAATAGTACATTGCACTTTTTATCGCAAATTTGACCTATGCTAAGAAGATTAAAACTAAGATTTTCTACGTGACTAACATCATTGATGGTGAGGGAGTTATGAGAAATCGTACCTTTGCCGATGATCTTGCTTTTAGTGTTACTACCAAACAACACGTTACCTCCATCAAAAGGTTTATAGGATGAGAAGAGATCTTTGTTTCCGGTCATGTGTCTAGTACAACCGCTATCTTGGATCCATTCATCCGGGTCAAGTTTCACCTTTTGACGTACCTAGATGCATAAAACAACTCAAGCATTTGGTCCCCAATATCTCATGGGTCCGTTAGTGTTATACATACCGTTTGGTTGTCCCATGTATGGAAATGGAGGAAAAGGACACCATTGATTATACATAGGAGGTTGGAATTGTTGTTCATGTTGTGTTTCATAGTTCCAATTTACTTGGCGATAATCGCTTTTGGGGTATAGGCTACTAGGTCTCCTATGGGTCACTTGCCTCTTCTTCTAAAGAATTTCTTGAAATCCCTTACGGCCATTGCATATTCCTCATCATTGCTATCCGAGGAAGATGTATCATCATCACTCAAGACTTGTCTTGCTTTGAGTGCGAGAGACTTGTACTTTTCTTTCTTGTTCTTTGCAATCTCCAAGTCCTTTTCAAGAACTACTTCATAGACTTTGAGGTTGCCAAAAAGTTCGTCTAGAGATAGCTTTGACAAGTCTTTGATTCCTCTTTCGGACGTTACATTGGTCGCCATTTTGTTGGAAGATCCCTCAAGAATTTCATAACATGTTTACGACTTGAAAAAGATTCATCAAGTGCTTTAAGAGAAGTAATAATGGTATTAAATCTAGAAAAGGCACAATCAATGGTTTCATCATCGGTAATCGTAAACTCCTCATATTTTTGAACAAAAAGATCTATTTTATTATCTTTAACTTGTTTGTTACCTTGATGAGTGTATTAAAGAATCCACAAATATTTTGAGCCGTGTTCACGCATTTGAACAATTCTCTTCTCCATATTCCTTTTTAGGTAAAGCATTGTATAAAACCATTTTAGCTTCATCATTTTTGGAAAGCATTTTCTTTTGATTTTCATCAAGTTTTTCATATGGTGTAACAACATCCTTGCCATCCTTGTCTTTGATGGTAGGTTTGTAGTTACCATGAGCTATGATATACCAAAGATCAATATCCTTAGACTTCACGTAAGTTTCAAAACGGTTTTTCCAATATATAAAACAATTTGCCTCGAAGAGAGGTGGTCGTTACATAGATTGACCTTCTTTGTAGTTTTCCGAATCCATAATCGTTTAAAGATTTAAAATACAATTTATTTTAAAAAATTTAATAACCTAGCTCTTGATGCCAATTGTGGAAAATTATAAGGGGGGGGTTGAATAGTTTTTCCAAGATTTTTCGATCTTTTTAGATTTGTTTAACACTTTTGAAACTTTTTGTGAAGTGATCTAGATATTGATGTTTGACAATTAAGAAGTAAGAGATGTAAGAGTAAAGAAAAGATAGAGTATAGAAAGAGATCACCGGGACATAAGTATTTATAGTGGTTCAGCTATAAGGACACCTTCCTTGCCCTACTTCACTCCCCGAGTCACCTACTTGAGAGTTTGTTAAACACTAGTCACCGAGCTCCTTTCACTTGGCGGATAAGCCTTCACAACGATGGTACACTTCTATATGTTACAAAGATGATCACCGAATTTCTCACAAAGTGAATCGATGATAACACAACTACCTTGATGTTATAACATTACAGTTAATTAATACAAAAGATGATCTTTTCAAAGAAGTAAGAAGAAGAATCAAGATAAATTACACTTTTTGGACTGCCGTTGCTTGAAACTTTCGCGTATTTGCCATTCCTTTCTTTGAAGTGAATTACCTACACATGGAATTAGAAGAGAGTTATGCTTAGAGAGAGAGAGAGATCAGTTGATTAGAGAGAAGATTAGATGAGAAAGGTGTGTGAAAACATGAGAAATGGCTTGGTATTTATAGCCAAAAAAATTACTGTAGGCCGGTTCTTCCGGTGCTGTTGACAAAGGGCACCGGCTTGCAAAACTGAGGGCACCGGAATACAGTAACAAAATCCGAATTTTGATTTGCAAAATCTTGAGATATCTTGTGTAATCTTCTGAGATTTTCCTTGGATTTGCTGCATTTGATTATATACTAAATGAGAAAATAAGTGTAAGATGATTTTGTGTAAAGTTAGGGTTTTAAAAGAATTTGTATGCTTTTTCAAGTTGCATGTGTTTTTCTACAAAGATGGGAGATAGTAAAGAAATCATTTTCATGTGTTTTTCTACAAAGATGGGAGATAGTAAAGAAATCATGTTTGTGAGATAATAAGAGGTTTGTTATGTTTTGTCATTAATAAAACCTTAGTCTAAGTTGATTGTAAAACGTTTTGTTTAAAACCGGTTTATTTGTATTAACACATCTTTCTATAAAGGGGCACTTCTATATACTTTCGACGAACTTTTTTTGAATTTTTTGTTACGTGTCGAAAAATCACATGTGATTGTGATACAAATCACATGTGATTTTTTCAGACGTGACTAAAAAAAATTAAAAAAATAGTTCGTCGAAAGTATATATGAGTGCCCCTCTATAGAAAGATGATTTAATTCTCGTCGCAATGGTGCATTTTTTGTCGCTTAACGATTTACCGTTGGCAATATATTTTATTTTTTAAAAAAAGTTGAAAAGTGGGATTTTTTATTTTGATGAAAAAATGAGTGGTTGATATTTGTTCATTGGTTCTATACTATATTTTGGGTCTATATTGATCTCAACTCAGCTGTGTAAAGCTTGAACATAATACTATAACTTTCATGTTTTAAGTGTTTCGTGATTCGATTATAATGATGGACAAAATTAGGTTCGAAAATGGAAAAAAAATCAAGAAAATCAAAACTTATTTAATTTCTTAAAAAAAGTTGAACGAAAATTAACAAGATTTATATCAAATTAAAGAGGATTAAATTTTAGAAATTATGATGAAATCGATTTTTTATAAAAGTTTGCCGTTTAAAATTTATATCCATTTAAAATTTCGGGTAAATTAAAAAAACGTGGATATTTACAACTAAGCCTCTGACCGGATTTTTTTAATATTAGAGGGGATTGACCGAAAATTTGAAAAAAAAAGATGAGGGACACTTGTCACTCCCACAATCATTCTTATCTTTTTTATTTTAAAAGTCTTTTTATTATAACCCTACCTTATATGTATAGTAAAGATTAAATAAAAAGACAAATATTTGTGAGAAGGATACACTACACTTGGATTTTTTTATCAAAAAATTCTGAAAAAAATCCACAAGATCCGGTATGTTGGTGCATAAAAAAGTTGTGAAGAAAGTTTTTCTACTTTTGAGTTTTAATACATTTTTTTAATGCACAAAAAAACTAAATTTTGATGCACAAAAATTTCAACTTGTTACAGTTTAATGCGCAATAAAATTTTGATTCAAAAAGTCAAAAGATGTTAGGTACAAAAACGAATTTTTGAAGCACAAAAAACAAAATTGTAAATTTTGATGCACAGATTTTTTTTTGCATCAAAAATTCATTTTTTTTTTCATTAAAAAAATAAATAAAAACTCAAAATTAGAAAAACTTTCTTTACAAAAGTTTTATGCACCAACATACCCGATCCTGTGATTTTTTTAGAATTTTTCAAGAACTTTTAAAAAAAACATGCCTAGTGTATCCTTTTCACGAATGTTTGTCTTTTTATTTTAACCTTCCTCTATATATCTATATATATATATATTGAAGTGGTTACTCACTAGTCTTCAAGGAAGCATAGTAACAGAGATGCAAGCGAAGAGGCGGAGGAGACAACGTGGTGGTGGGGATATTGCTCACGATGGGGTGTCGGGGAGCGGTAGGTGTTGTTAATAGGTGATAGCTCTCTTAGTCTTCTACTATCGGCACACTCTGGAGCTTCTGGTATGCGTTTGGTGTCATAGACATAGAACTATGCGCATTCTACAATATAGCATCTGTGCACATGTTTACTGCACTGAAGATTTGTCTCATTCTACATAGGACTCTCTAGTGGGATTATCTTAATTTCATAATTCAATAATGGTAACAATATGTTGCTTGGTAAAAAAAATTCATCACATATTGGCTTAAGTTGATTAAAGTTAGTGGTTTTATTTTAAGCCAAACAGCATATCAGAAGCACCAACCAAACATATTAGTGAAAATTCGCCTAAGCACACACTCCAATCTAGTTTTATAGATGTAAGATACAAACAGATGTGTTTTGCTTACACGAACCATAACTAGTATAAATAAGATATGTTAGATGTTTTCGTACATGAGTAAAAAGGATTTTGGTTGACTTGTTGCCAAGGTAATCTGCATTACTCATCTCGATATATCCATGTGTGTTAATTTATACAAGGAAATGGAAAATCTCATCCTTCCAAGTTCCAATATAGAGCTTCGCAACCAAAAGTTGCATCTTTTACTAATTTTCCTGCATCTTGTAGTTGTTTCTGTCATTTGTTAGGTCTGGCACTATATTTGTGTTACCCGATGTCTAGATGTCATCGTGCTTTTAAGTCTCTGATAGTTTATAGACTATAGATAGTTCTCTCTGATGCAACCTTTGGATTCATCCCTTTTAAGTCCCTTGAATAAACTTTGTTGTTATAAGTGGTTGGTTATCTACTAACTTCTCTTTCAAGATAAGCCACTTCCTTTAAAATTGCTTGACACTGCATTCATAGTTTCTTTTTGCTCTTTTGCAATAAGATTTTCATCATCTGATTTGTGTCATATTGTATGCATGAAACAAAATCAAACTAGCTGGACGTTCACTATTGCGGGGCCTCAACAGTTTCTCGTCCGGAATGCTAAGTTCACAACAAGAGACTCCCTCCAGTAGTTTCTTGACCCAGGTCTGCTCTTTTATGTAATCTAGATGTGGTAGTTTTGACCCATTTGTTCATGAATGGGTCGATTTGGGATCTGTTTTTCTCCAGTTGTCCAAATGGGTAAATTAAAGATCAACTTGGAATGACAATCAATACGTTCGAAAGTCACCCAATTGTATTTTAATGGCAGAACACTTCCCAAAATTGTATTACGTATTTTCATATAAAAATAAAAATCTGTTAAATTTATATATGGTAATCATGTCTCAACCTATATCTTTAGTTCAGTGTAAAACACTTCTTATAATTTGCGTTTCTCAGCAAATAAGGAATTTCAAACAAATGCGGTCCAGTTTGAAAGTGGTGACAACTCAGGGCAAAACGAGTCATGTGCATACAAGCTTTGAAAGGGAAGAAAGGAGCCAGATTGGGGGACACAATAGTTGCATCAGTGAAGGAGGCCCAACCAGGAGGAAAAGTGAAGAAAGGACAGGTGGTGTATGGTGTGGTTGTCCGAGCTGCCATGCAGAAGGGTCGGGGTGATGGGAGTGAGGTTAAGTTTGATGATAATGCTGTTGTACTTGTCAACAAGCAAGGTGAACCGATTGGGACCAGGGTCTTTGGCCCGGTTCCACATGAGCTAAGGAAGAAAAAGCATGTCAAGATACTCAGTCTTGCTCAGCATATTGCATGAGGTATGAATCCTTCCATGCTTGTTGAGTTGTTTTGTCCCTCTTTCCTCTCATTTTTTCTGTTCATGACACAAGCAACAGCATCCATCCGAACTTAAAGGTGGCAATTTTAACCCCTTAACTTATGAATTTTTGATCTGGGTCATGCTTATCTCTAGTGTCTAACAGCTAAAAAACAGCTTAATGGAAACAGGGGAAATGGGTCAAACAGATGGGAAGTTTCCTAAATGTAAATTAAATGCATTAAACCTCCTCATTTATTTAACTAAAAAACTTAAATTAGCTCGGACGTAATCTAATTTTTTTTAATCTTGCAAGACAGTATTTTCCTATTGAAAATTTGGCAAAACAGTTTTTGCCAACTCGACTGTTTTAACCCTTACCAAAATAAAAATAAAAAAAAGAACTCGGTTTTGACCAGTTGCACGACAAGACCATTTTGTCACTTGTGTGTAAACTAGATTAAAAGAAGTTAGGATTCTGCTTCTTTCTTCGCTCTTAATTTTTTAGTAGTTCTATCACATAAATAGGGTAGCTGGTCAAACTTGCCAAAATGAACAATTGAATTATGACAAGGAAGGGCCAAAAAAAAATCCTGTTTATGACAAACTAGACAAAGAATTCTGCCACGATTCTTGTGAGCTGGTGTTGCTAGAAATATTCAACCCTGCAAGGTTTAGTTTTTTTTGCAGCGGATGTAGGATTTTATGGTGAAAGTTGGACACATTTTTGAAGCAACCATGAAATCGGCTTGACATGGAACTCACATAGTGAAAGTGGCCTGATATGGGACTCTTGCAAGCTTTTTCGGTGCAAAAATCTGAGCCTCACAAGGTAGCAAGGAATGTAGTCGGGTTCCTGGCTATTTTGTCATAAACCTGATTTTTGTCGTTGATCAATTGCCATTTTGGCTACTTTGATGACCAATTTTCCCATATACATAGATGGATGACCCAGGAATAAGGTTTAACTCATTTGTGCTCTCAGTGTTTTGTAAGTCAATATATTATTAGTAGACCATTTTGTTTCTTTTTTAAGTGACATCTGAAGGTATGGCTAATACCTTCTTTCTTTTCGTCATTGTTTTTGGGTTGCATGGGTTTCCGACTCGACATTGCGAGCCGACTAATCCCAGGGCGACTACCCTTTTGGATAGTCCGGATTCGGCGCAGGTGAACCTCCGTGGCCACAAGGGGGTTAATTTTCACCCCGTTAGATTGGAACTGTTGACCTCCACTTTGGTCCAACTAGGCCACGGATTAAATATAGTGTAGCTTACTTTCAAAGCATTGATATAAAAAATTTAAAATGTTGTCATGTCCCAAGTTTCAAAAGCATTGATTCTTAACACTTCAAAGAAACTAACTGAAACACAAATCCTTCTGAATTCTACAACTTTGAAAGTGTACACTTGATAACTAGAGTTCTTTTTGAAAAGTATTACCATAATAAATAGTTTTGGTACATTGTCCACGAAATACAAGTTAATGCATGCTTTTATTTTTTCCCCCCCGTGGGGGGGGGGGGGGACCTTACGTTGGACTTTGTTGACGGCAACATTGTTCTCCTTTACATCCGGGAGTTGTAATATGGCCCTCTCAAATAAGATTTCTTTAGTTCACGATCTTTTACAATTTGTGGGAGGTTTTTTAATACCATATTGGATTATTCTTTTCTTGGTGTTCTTTATATTTAGAGTAAATTGAATAAATCGTCCTTAAAGTTAGGCCAAATTGTAGGTTTTGTCCCAAATAGTTTGAAAGTGTAGAGATCGTTGGGAAAACCTTTGGTGCAAGTATCGTCCCTTTTGGGAAACCTTTGGTGACGATACTTGTACCAAAAGTTTCTCCATAGGGACGATCCTTGCACTTTCGTAAAGTTTGGAGGAAACATGCAATTTGACTAAATGTTAGGAATGATTTATGCAATTTACTTTTATATTTAAGAAAGATTCTTTTGGTTTAGTATATCATTGCTCATTTATAACTAGTTTTAATGCCCGTGCATGCACGGGGTTTAGACATTATGTCCTTGTTCATTTTATTTTTATCGGATACGTAAAGTGTATACGTTTCGCGATAAATTGCATTTAGGCATACCCGGAACCACTAAAACTTTTCTACACTTTAACAAATAGCCACTTTTATACCCAATACATAAAAGTTACAAAAATATATCATATGTATCATACATAGGATGAATTTGTAGCAATTTATACAAAGAAATATAAGAAAAATCTTGCAAGTAGTCTTTGTACATCACATTTGCATTAAACATACCCATACCCTGTTCTCTTTGACCAATTAGTCTTCCTAAAGACCATGAAGATGTCTTGGACTAACTATTTCAATCTTTTTGACCATCCTATACTATATATACTAGTATGAAAGAGTAAGAACACACGTACACAAAAACACTTAGCTAAAAATCACAAAAACACTTCCTTTGGTGCTCTCATATACCACGGCTCACCCCTACTCATTTACCAAATCCATATCAAATTTTATACAACCTATACACACCTATACACATCATATCTAAGACATTCTAATATGTTTCCAAGTATTGGCTAACCATTTTCAAGCATTAATCAAGAAAAGAGAAGTTAGGGTTTTCACTTGGAAAACTAGGGTTAATATTGGGCAAGCTTTGGTTTCTAGTCTAAACAAGGGCTTAGATTGTGTTAGTCATCATCTTCATTCACCATAAGGTCATCTTGAACTCTTTATGATCTTACATTTATCATTAATATGCATATGTTAATTCTTTATAGCTTGAATCACCATTTAGGATTTTAACATGAAAATGGAGTTTTTACTTGTAATGATCATTTTGTACACTATTATATATGTTGTGATATTGCTAATATCATGTTAAAAGGGATGAGAAGGTGTTGTACCATATTGTTTTGGTGTAAAAATGATTAACTACAAATTAGGGTTTATAAAGGTTTCATAATATGTTACAAGTAAAGGAAAAGTAAATGACATGTTAATGTTGATTATGGACTTGTAGTAATATCATATGATCATTAAAATAAGGTTATAACAAGATGGGAAGACTTGCACACTTATGGTTATTATGCAAAAATGGTCATATATAAAACTAGTGATTAATGGTTAAATATGAAAGTTATGGTTTATAAGTATTATGATGGACTTATAAATTTAGACAAGTGGACATCTATGGACAAATGGACTCTTAATATATGTATGATTTATAATATATATGGTATATGAGACTTGTGGTGGATTACAAAAGTTGTAAAGTATAAAAACAAGGTTTAAAAATGGACTTATCAAAGTCACACCAAGTTTCTGTCCAAAATTCGTGTAAATAACATACTATTTTATGTTTTTATAAAATTCTACACATCTTGACGATTTCGAAAAGGTAAGAAACTTGTCAAACTGATAAATAACGAAAATGTTACCCTAATTACGAGTTATACGTTAATTAAACGAATTTTATAAAATAACTTTTATAAAAACTAAATCAAACAGCAAGTTTGATAATTTTAACTAATAAAACATATTTTTAGGATTCTAAAATGATAAGAATTGTAATTTTTCAATTAATATCGAATTAGTTATGAATTTTGCGGGTTTTCGGTAATTAAAAGTTTATAAAAATAAATTTATACACTATGAACAGTAAAACACTATTCATGATAGAAACTTTATTTTTATAAACCTTATAAATTGATAGAATTTTCATTAACGAGAACGTGCTCGAAAGAATCGCTAAAAACGGAGCTATAACGAATAAAATACGACGTTTACGGGTTTTACGATAACTAAAACTATAAAAATAACTTTATAACTGGTGTGAACAGTAAAAAGTATTGTTCATCAGAGGATCAAAAATATGAAAATGTCAAATTATGATAACTCATCTTAATACGAAAGCATGGGCATAAGAAACGTCAGAATCGGGCTTAAAACGCAAAAGTTATGCTATATTTACTACAACGGTAATTATAAACGTTTTTACTTATTAACCACAATTTTACCAAAACAATTAGTTGGTGATTGAACTATATAGAATTATATGTGGTTATCAAAGTACTATATTACTAGGGAGTTTCATAATGAGGCCTCTTCGGGGTGGCGTATCGACGAGTTGCTGGATTTACGATTTAAAGTGTCCTAGCTCCTCATACGTCACTACATGACCTCTTAAATTATGATAGCCCGAACGATAGTATGATGTAACTAACATAGACCTGTATATGATGTTAGTTAATCAAAGTGATTGGTACTTATACGACCTTAATTTAAATAGGTTGCATCTGACGATTTGCGTGACGCATTATCTGTGATATTTGGATTATCAGAACTCAAGGTGAGTTCATAGCCCCACATTTTTACGATTTCAATGATTTATAACTATGGGGTGGAAACATGCTTTGTTTTATAAATTGGACGCAAGTGTATATTTTATATTGATTACGTGTTTGCCTAAGTAGCGATAACCCAAGTTGAGCCCATTATCATGAACTGTCAATTGCATAGATGTAGTTGTGAATTACATTATGTGAGCGCGAATGTTATGAATAGATCTATTTGGGATTGACCATCCCGTTCGGGTGACTAGCTATCACCGGGAACGAACGTATAGCATGTCGGATTTGGGGATGTTTCGGGTTAAACATCTAATCGGGCAGAAATTGCAATATATATTATTGCAAGAAAGATTGTCGAGCTTCAGTGTCATGAGCTTAGGAAAATGTAATCGGGTTTTGTGATGTCTGCATGTGTTGCATTATCACGGGGAAAGTCTTGCGGTCCTGCATATTATGATTTATCAAACCTATGAATTCACCAACATTATTGTTGACGTTTTAAAGCAATGTTTTTCAGGAGATCAGTAAGCATAAGGTGCCAAGGATACATTGGTGATTTTGTTTTGGGATGTCATGCTAAAGATATGGTTGTATTATGTTTTGGGAAACTCATGTGTTGTGAACCAGTATCTTTGTAATAATAATAAGGAACAAGTTAAAGCTTCGGGCTATTTGTATCAAATATTTGTTAAATCCAATGTATCAGTTTTAAAATGACTTTTTGGTCGTTCTATATATATCTTGTGTTATTGATCTGAGAAGTAACACGCCCCGGACCCTTATTCTGCTGCGACCCAATTTGGGGGTGTTACAGCATATACTTAACGCGTTTACGCTGTGCAGCATCAATCACGGCCCGACCGGGTACAAAATCAACCATCCCGGTTTGCATCAAAGGTGAGGATCCAGTCAGATCCACACACACAACAAGTTCTCCATCCCACGAATACAATAACATATCTGCTGGACATAATGGTTTGTCACATCCCCCATCCAACCCGATATTAACTTCCTTACCAGCTGAAATCTCAGAACGATAACATATGTCTACAAGGGTATCGCGAATAACGTTATGACGATGTTTAATACCAATAATCCTAGCACACGATACAACATGGTCTCCATAAATATCCCCAGCAAAAACCCATGAACAAGCGGAACAAGGCTTCAAAACAGAAAATAAGGGGATACATAATCGATAACACAAAACGCAACGATAAGTCTTACCGTTCATAGTTTGTCCCAGCCCAGAAATAGGGACCGTCCTAAGCCGGTCAGATGTATGATCTTCCCTTTGAGAAGTCCACAAGGCTATTTGTCGAGGAGATAAAGAAAATGTGGACTCTGCATTTTTAGTAACCCGTGTGAAATATATATCTGCCATTTTCTTCATGAGTTTGGGGGCAGCGATCTCACTTGGATTACTCAAAAGGTCAGTCTCCAAAGATGTATAAAACACAGACAAGGCATCATCAAAAATAGGTCCGAGAGAAACAATACCAGTATGCCGAAGAAGCATAAGCTAGCAGACTGTAATCGAGAGGCAAGAAAGGCATAATTCAAAACACACCCGCAGAATAGACACCAGACTGTAATCGAGAAACAATACCAGTATAACGATGTTTATTATTATTATTATTATTATTATTATTATTATTATGCCTTTATTACGTCACGATTACAGTCTGTTGGCTTGCAGACTAAGCTTCTTCAGCATACTGGTATTGTAGCTTCCAGACCTATTTTTGATGCTGCATTGTGTGTGTTTAAAACATCTATGAAGACTGTCCTTTTGAATAATCCAAGTGAGATCGCTACCCCAAAACTGATGAAGAAAATGGCAGATATATACTTCGCACGGGTTACTAAAATTGTAAAATCCATATTTCCTTATCTCCTCGATAGATGGCCTTGTGGAAATCTCAAAGGGAGGATCACACTTCTGACTGGATTAGTGTCACACCCCGCCAAGGCGGAAACGCAAAGCGTAACTTCATAGATATCATCACAACACAATGGTGTGAACAATAGAGAATCACTACATGCAAACTAAATATAAAATATACGATGTGTCATGACAATACCGAAAATAAAGGAACTGCATCTTGTATTAATGAAAAATGGGTCTCATCAATACAAAGACAATGTCTCGTAAACCTATTAAAACTAATAACATTCAAGAATTCATGCAACAAAATATGAAACGAAATCAAATGAGAACATCCAATGCTAGCCTAATGGTCTCTCTAGCCACTTTTATTTACTTCAAAACCTTCATAACGCTCACCTAAAAATGATGCTTAAGAACGTCAACACAACGGTTGGTGAGAGTCATAGGTTTACGACACACAATTCAAACTTTAAATCAATTACTGTGATTATAAAAACAGAACATAGCAGGACAGTTAAGCTAACTATTATACAGGCTAACATGCATACGTCTAAAACAACCTAAGACGGAACGTGTACCACGATCCAAGTCCCGAAGCACGTCTCACAGTCATAGGTAGGAACATTACCCGAAGTCATCGTCTTAAAGCCATGGGTAGGAACATTACCCGAAGTCATCGTCTCAAAGTCATGGGTAGGAACATTACCCGAAGTCATAACATTTAGCACATAAAATATAATAGCTACATAAAAGTCAATGGGTCAATTAAACCACACAATCACAGCAATTAAGACATTTCAAAACATATTTTGCATTATTTCCATCCCAAGAAAATATAATAAAATGGAACTATGAAACTCACCTGATGCTCAGCTACTTGACAAATTCTTGCACACAATCTAAACACAACAAAAACACAAGTTACACTCGGTTAGGCTAAATGCCCAAGCCAATGTAACAATCATATGATGGACTTCTAAACCTTATACTAAGCTTATAATCTTTTAGATACATCTCCTATATCATTTTCATACCCTATATGGCCTTATTCGTTAACTTCCACTTTTACAGTTTCTGGCTGAATTTTGTAGTCACTTCATGACCACAAAAAAATATTAAAACACCTAATTGATGATTCTCCTTACATCTTATAGCTCCCCAATGAGTTGTGAGCTACTGTGATTTTTTAGAAAAAATAATATTAAGTGGAACTCTTTTATAAAAATTCATCATTACAAAGTACTCTGATTCGGATTTGAACGCACACCAAAAAGTTTGACGTCCTTAATAATATTTAGAAAATGTTTTAACGCTAGCCCTTCGAACTGAAGTTAATAAACACCTAAAATATGATCTCTGATTTTTGGCTAACCCTAATTCAAATTTTAAATAGGGGTTTTACTCCCCGAAATCTGACCCGAATTTACTGTTTTGACAACTTTTTTTGCAAATATTATTAGAACCATTTCCCGACCTCAAAATCGATCGTGGCTAGACTTTTTGAAAACTAGACTCTCTGAACTTATCAATGGACATAAGATTGATAATAAAACATGTCGGTAACCCGGAATCACCTTCACTTCACCATTGATATAAGAAAAATAAGATGAGAAGATAGTGAAAGAATTTTAGAGAGAGAAAGTAGAGAGAAAATAAAGAGATGGTTTATTTCTAAGTGTGTGAAAACAAATGAGACCAACACCCTCTCTATTCTTGGAGAGGGTATTTATAGTTAAACCATGAGGCTTTCATGCCTATGGTATTTCTACGGGCCAGGCTATGGATTAATTGGGCTTTCACCCGATACACGTGACCGATTAGCTTACATTAACGAGCCCGTTTACCCGATCTAGCCTATTACAATGTTACTTAATTAAATTAACCGATACCTAATATTCGTAATGAACGAACTTCCTTGTTCGACTCAATATTTGAGGCTAACAATCTCCCCCGAAGTGAGTTCATTATGACACTCCTTCGTGAGATCAATGAGATTGCTTTAGTCGTTAAGCTCTTGTGATCTTTGTCTCTATCAACGTTGTAGGCTTGTTCCTTCATGCTTTGTGACCTTTGATCTTAAGCCTTTGTCATTGTCTTTCGACTTTGTCTTTACGTTTGAGATCTTTAAATCTTTTCCTTGCTTGTCTTTATCGTCTTTGCCATCTCACGATCTTGTGTCTTGACCAACATGCTCATACTTTGCATCATCTTAAAAGCTTGCTAACAATCTCCCTTGATAGAATTTATATCTTAAAGGAAGATCTTGAATATCAGAGTTTGTGGAAGTCTTTGTCTTTAATTCTTAAGCTTTCTTGATTCTTGAATCTGATGCTTATAGTATGTCTTTGTAGTTTTAGCATGAGCATGTGGTAATGAATCCGACTCTGCTGGAATGAGACTGCAACACCGTCGTTTGTACCTGCATTTAAATGTTAGTGATAACAGCAGATATAGACGAATATGGCTTTGTCATTCGTCGAGATTCGGTTGCATTAACCTCTGGTTCTGTGAGGACCGTTTTACAGTATAAATAATGTACTTGTGATAAGGTAGGTTCAATTTAGAAGAACCTCCTTGACAGGGTTTCCAGCTTAAATTGTTAGATCCTCTAACGCGTATGCATTAGATTCACCGTACTTGCTTGTTCTCAATACCGGAGCGTCTCAAAGCAGACAATACGGTAAGAGTGAATTAGATAGTTACTATCTTTCTGATTAAGTCATCAATTCATTTACTGGAACAAGTTTCATTCACATAGAATTGCACAATCGTTTCTTTCTAGTTGACACAAGTTTGATTCATATAGAATCTCGCAAGTCACCTACCAAGAGCTTGTTTGATGTTGGCTCAAGCAGGATTTCCATCTTCACTGTGAATACCTTAAGTATCACTCGGATGTTCTGGCAAATTCACAAGGATAATGCGTAAGACTCTTGTTAACAGCTTGTGAACTTATTGGTGTTCAACAAGTGTTTGTAATGGAATGTGTCCTAATGAGATTTATTTGTTGATCTTTTGGCTTTAGACTCGATTAGTGCGCTTTGGTTTTAGTACTCGGAGGCTGGAGCAGGCTGCCACCTATTCAATATCAACTAACTCGGAGTGAGAAAGTCAATAGAAGTCGTGTGTATCTCCGGGACAAATGAGACAAGTTTCTGTTGAGAGAAACTCGAATAGCTAAGGAGGGCTGTGCATTGCATCACTGGGTCCATGATGTCGTCTTCAATATCATATTTCATCTTTGTGAAAACCGATAGATTATGTATTGACCCAGTTTCTACCTAAGGTGTAGGGAGGGCTGCTTTATTTTCACCCTTTATCCATATGTTTCTTTTTAATTCTTCAACCCCTTCAATGCTTACCAAGACATCATTACTAACACCTTGTTGTGATTGTTCCAGTGTTAGCTCAATCTTAGTCGGCATTATTCCCTTATACTCATTCATCTCCAATCATACCTAAGGACTGCTATTTCTAACTATGGAGTGTCCTTGGGTAGATCCCTCTGGTTCTGGTTGGATCATAAGACTAATACCTAACCTAACCACCTTATGACTTCAGAATCGTCATGAATTAAGATGTTGTTGGGTATGAGATCGTAACCATAAAACCTTTTTCAAAGAGTATCAAGCACTTTGAGTCGATTAGATCACTTATTATTTTCAAGATCACATTTTAATTACATTTCTCCCCTTATTTTAAATACTAATTCACTTAGTTTTTGAAATACATTGTGATTAAAATTTGTCATGAAAATACTGTGGGAAAAATATTATTATTCTTAGCATGAATTATATGGAACATTAACTTGCTCCCCCTTAATTTTACATATGTTTGACACAAAAAAATGATACCAAGTTGTAAAATGAATATAAAATTAAGGGTTAGCATTGTTGAGCACACAATTTTGAAAGATTATGAATTGTCATTGAAGAATTATTGAAAAATTGTGCTCAACCACCTAATCATCTTATAACAAATAATCTATTTAATAGGCATTATTATTTCTTAGATTTATTAAGATATTTTATAATGCGTTGAATACATAAGAATTGTTATGATATGATGTATCCAACAATCATTAAAACATTGTTTTTTGAAAAACTCCCCCTCAAACATTGACTCGTTTTGAAAAATGACACCAAATGTAGAAGAATTGTCTTGTAAAACTTGACGAGGGTTGGAGTGTTGAACACACAATTTTGAAAGATTATGAATTGTCATTTGAGAAATTCTTGAAAAATTGTGTTCAACTTTTTGAAAAACCAAATGTTAGAAGACTTCTCTTCTAATGCTAAGGATAAGCGCACTTATGCGTACACTCACCTTTGTCGTTCGGGTTCGAGTTGCAATCTGAAATTGATTACAAGTCATCAAGAAAAAATTATAAATGACATGTTTTGAAAGCATTTGAAACTCATGTTCGAACTTCATTTACACGCCCGTGTCGATGTTAATCAACATTTCTACGTACGTAAATGTTATCGATTTCAAGAGACATGTCGAGAAGATTCTTTTTGTGAAACATTTTCTGATTTTTTTGATTTTGTATTTTCTTTTTGAAATTTTATATTTTTTGTATTTTTCTTTTTTTTTTCAAAAATATGTACATGTTGACCTCAGCATTGTTATGTGATGGTGGAATAGTAATTCCAACTCTTGTCGTGATGTAGCTGTCTTGTCTGCTGAAGGAACAACTTTTGGAACCAGCTTTGAACTTGACTGTTCATTGTTGTGGTCGTGAATTCTGAGTTCTGAACTGTTACGATCAGAAGTCATTCCTTGTTCATCAAATCAGAATTCCTTGAAGCCTTGGTTTATGAGATATCAGTCTTTTTAGCAACCAAACTCTAAGTCCTTCCTTTTTGGGATTAAAAGATGTACCTGAACTTAAGTTAAGAGTACCTGCACTAACATCAAGAGTTTGTTTGCATTCATATTGGTTAGTGATATCTTCATTTGAACATTTTGTGGGTTCACTGTCAACCTTGGTTGTACTAGAGGTGAATATCTTCCCAGTAGGAACCCATCTAAGACCAACTGTTTTGAAAAAATTTCCCGTCGGTTTCCACCTAAGACAAGATCTAGGAGTCATTATTTTCTCAGGCACTATGGAAGTCTTTTTGATTGAAAACTTATGTCCTTTTGGGATCTGTCTTTCTGGTTTCTTTGCAAAATTTGTTTGCTCTATGGGTTTGTTTCTGTTCGTTGTCTTATTGGATGGAACCTTAGCACGCGAGTTGACCTCATTCAGGAATTTCGTTACACAGGTATCATGATTTGCATTAAAGACACATTTCTGACATGTAGAGCAAACAAAATGTTTGGAGTCAGAAAAATTTCTAGAATTCCTAGAGTGTTCTGCTATGGGCACAGTTTTTGTCGTGACGCAACTACTCTTAGATGCAGGCCAATTCCTAGACTTTTGGTTATTGATCCTAGGTTTTGGTTTGCTACCATTCGCTGTGCTTTGTGATCTAGCAGAAGGCATCACACTAGGTCTTGAATTCCTACCGCTTTCTTGTGTCTTTTTCTTAGCTTCCTCTAGATAGTGATTATGAACCATGTCATTTGAACTAAATCTTGACATGTTCTTTGAACTATTCCTAGATTCGCTAGATGCAATCACGTGATGAGGTTTTACAATAGCAGATTCTCTTTCCTTAGGCAAATAATGTGTAGTGACTGGTTTTGACAAATCATTATTGACATCAACTTGGGAGGCAAACCGTGGCTTTGAAATTCTAGGTCGTTCAGACTTAAACGCAGTCGGTTGTCTAACAACTGATTGGTTTCTATGTGGTTGTAAAACCGGTTTCCCTAAGATTGATGATTTTGCAAACTTAGTATTCACACTATTTCCTGTTAATTTT
This sequence comes from Tanacetum coccineum, assembly GCA_026074375.1. Taxonomy (NCBI): domain Eukaryota; kingdom Viridiplantae; phylum Streptophyta; class Magnoliopsida; order Asterales; family Asteraceae; genus Tanacetum; species Tanacetum coccineum. The sequence goes on from BQNB010025923.1 coordinate 27,896, forward strand.
CTTAACTCGTTTTTTAATGCTGCAATTGCAAATCCTTTTTCCTGAAGTTGAGCTTTGAACTCATCATTTTTAGCAATCAAAGAAGTTGTATGTTCTATAGTCTTAGCTCTCGTTGTCTTGATAGAATCAAATAGTTCTTTGTAATGCCTTTTTAAAGTCTCATTTTACTTAAGTAACTTAGCTACTTTATGTTCCAATTCGATGTTTATTGTTTCAATTACATCTATGTCATGTTTAACCTTGGCTTCATTACTTTTTACTTTCGAAAATTGACCATGCTGCCCTTCTTTTAAAGCTTGATTTTGATATTTAAGTTCAAGATTAACACAATGTGCTTCCATTCTTAAAAAATCTTTTTGAAATTGGGCAACGGTCTTTTTGAGACAAATATTTTTAGATTCTAGAGATCGATTTAAGAGTTCAGTTGTCTGGTTATCAGTTAATTTAGCAGGCAAAGGACATGTGTCATGACATTGTTCAGCATTCTGGTCAACCTCTCCTTCATTATTAAATTTAGGTTGCTCAGTATGTTGTTGTCTTGTAGCAAATACATTTATTTCAGCAGTCATTTATACCTCAGCCATTGGCTCTTCATCATATATGTGTCTGATATCTGCATCATCATCATGTGCATCATTCCCTGATCTGCTGCTTGTATCCTACTCTTTTGATTCTGTCCCACTGCTTTCTGTGTCAACCAAACTAGTATCCAATGCTTTACTCGTATCAACCTTTTCTTCCGTTGTCTGCTTTTGTCTTTCATTTACCCAGCTGTCATACTCTCTTTAATTTAGTGCTCTTTTATCAATCAACTTCTTAACAGATTCTATGTGTTGGATCAGTGTATCACGGATTTCTGGAATCTCGAGTTGAGTGTATTGTAGAAAATAGTTGCGTGTCATTACAACATATTTACCATCCAAATAGATCCGTGACTTGAGGAACATCTGAAACTGTGACTCGAGTACTTTAAAAACAGCCATGGATCCAATCTCTTGAAATTCTTCGTTGTCAAGTTGCTTTTCTAGTTGATCCATGTTTAGGAACATTATGCCTGTTAAAGTCTCTACATCTTTACCAAAGAGTGTCGCAAATGCGCGTTTGAATCCACACTCGGTTCGAGTTCCTTTTAAGTCGTTGTTTGAAAGAAGCTTGAGGTGTGAATGAAGTTGTCGAAAAGATACCATGCAACTCTTTTTTGCTTTGTCTTGAATTTGTTGCATTTGTTGTTTTTTCGAATTCGAACACAAAGATAAAGTATCTTTCGTTTCCATTTTACCGTGAATTGTGAAGTGAAAATGATTTGTAGGATCTTAAGTAGGTAAAGTAATTGTTGTTGTGGATTGAAATCAATTAACGTTCACGGGATTTTACAATTCTATGACTTAAACCGAAAAAAGAATAATCTTTTACGGGATTTTACTAAATCAAGAAGAAACCATGAATGAAAATTTATTGTTGTTGAAGAACTTGAGCTTTTGTTTACGATTAATGAGCTAAAAACGATGAACGGTGAACACACTTGCAACTTAAAATAATTAACGGTTGATTAAAACAAAAACAAGGATTAACGGTGCAATTGAAATCCAAGTTTAATGCTTTACGGTTGTTAGTTGAAGTTGAAAGGACGAATGGTTCAAAAACGGTTCACTTTGAAAGGTTAACGACTGAATTTTAACAATTAAGGACTAACGATGTAAAATACATTCAACAATAAGGGTTAATAAACAAACCAAGGATGAATTGTCAATTGGGTTGAAGTTCAGGGGCTGAAAGAGTAAATTTAGAATATAATTAATAAGAAAACGTGTTTCCCTCTTTTTTTCTTTCTTCCTCGTTTGAAACTGTTTATAATGAACGATTGGTTTTCTCTTCTCACGGACTCGTGTGTTAATGATCGATCAAAAATAAATAAACCACGATGATCTAAAAAGTATCACGATCACAATGGTATAGGTTATATGACTAACGATCAACCGTTACTCCAACACGTAAAACCCGAAACACCTCGAAACTAGCCTGTTTAACCTTGTATACTTATGTATAAATCGCCTAGTTTTTATGTATATATCGCCCTTGTTTTTATGTATAGATCGCCCTTGTTACTGATGTATAAATCGCTCACTTTCATTCACGTATAGATCGCCCACTTTCATGTATAGATCGCCTGAAACAAACTTGTATAGATCAGCTACAAGCAGAATTGGCGTATAAATCGCCCTATGCCCTCATGTATAGATCGCCCGCACATATGTTGTATTGATCGCCCAACAAGAAATTTGTATAGATCACCTGACTTGTATAAATATCCTAATACAAACAAAAGAACGTACTCTTGTGGTCCTTGTTTTGTCTTCTTCACAAACCAACAAACACACGTCTTTGTTTCTTTTCTTTCTTGTGCCAACAGTGACCACAAAGATGATAAGCCAACTTAGAGAGTAGCTTAACCAATAAGCAAAATAAGCCACGAACAAGATAAGCTTAAATAATCAGTTAATATGTGAACGTTTGTATATGTGAGTATTAAAAATCTGATCCTTGTAAAATAAGTGAGCTAGAACCAAAAATCGAGTCGTGACCTTGTAGGACTAAAGTAAGCTCGAAAATAAGCTAAACTCAAAAAATAAGTCGTGTATAATAAGCATATAACGAGATTTGTTTAAAACAAAAACACGTTAAAACAAAAACGACAAACACGTTGAGAAAAAAAAGGAACACTTTTCTTATAAACTTGTGACTGAGTTATGAAACAAAAGTGTTTTACATGTCACATTAAGACACAAAGGTGCAATAGTAAGCCCAAAATCATGTAGCCCAAAGTAAACACAATTAAAAGTTATAGTGAAACTAATAAGTAAGCCGAATAGAGAAAGATAAAAGAAAATAATATGCCCTTTAAGCCGAACCAATAAGCCAAATAAGCTCAAATAAGCCGAAAAAACAAAACCACTAAACCCACCCGTGGCGAGTGATACCAAACACAACTAATGAATCCTCACCCCTTCATGGAAGTATGGAGGGGGTATTTATAGTCTAAACACAACTAAACTATACTAACTAGTCTAATCTAGTCCCGGTGTGTTTGACTATTTATAAACTAATGTTATTCCTGATATGTCACCATATTTTAAGGCTAACAATCTTCCCCCAATATGTGGACATATGGAATTACTTACAATGTTCCTATCAGGTACAATTACAACACAATAAGGACTTCCAAAGTGCTTCCAATGTTGAAGATGACATTTGTGACTTCATGTCTTGATACTCGTACTCCTGCTTGGATCTTCTGTGTCTTTACGTATTCTGGAACCATTATAGTATGCATGAGTTGGATTAACTTCTCCCCAGTTCATGCAGCATGTTTTGAAAAGCTTTCTTCATAGACTCCTTTTGGACAAAGTTTCTGAATCAGCTTCCCCTTAAACCAACAACCCTATGTTGAGCAGATTCTCAAACTTTGATGTAGCTAGAAAAAAATTCTATTTGTCATTAACATGCATAGCAGAATTTTGTAGAAATAGAAAACTACATCAAATACTACTACTACTTGTCATTAGGTCTTGGTGAATATTCGTTCGGGGGTACATGCAAGGAATCAGCAACAATTCTTCTCACGTATGCAGAATACTTCACAAACCATACTAAGTAAAAGTAGTATACACTACTTCCCCCTAGAAGTTGACTTGATTACATCAAAGTATGTTGGGAATTAGAGGCTTCTACAACTTAATGCTGCTGGTTCAAGTTTGTGCTGCTTCTAAGATTAGAGAAAACAGTCTAAGTTATTAGTACGGTTAGTTTAATAGTTAGTGCTACCAGTACAAAGTGTTAGTACTGTTAGTTTATTAGTATAGTTAGTTATAATAGTTAGTACTGCTAAAGTGATATGCATGAGATATATTAGGAATAGATATGCATTGATTAGTATACGCATTTTGTAAGCCCATTAGGGTTTCCTTGGTGTATAAAAGGAACCCTACGGCATAGATTAGAATATATAGTTTTCATAGCAAATATAGTTAGTAGCTTCAAGGTTATTTTGTAACCCTATCACTATTCAGAGTGATCGTTTTATATTGAGGCTGAAAGTTTGGTTTACATTTGTGTGTTCATTTGTTAATCTTCTTATTGCTTAAAGTCTAGATTCCGCATAGACTTTAAGTTATCTCACAAAGTTTCTGTCTTAGTAGTTTTGGATTTATCCAAGGTTACTAACCTTTATACAAGCTAAAGGAGATCAAGATCTATTCAGAAGGGATCAACAAGTGGTATCAGAGCTTGTTGAGAAACTTTGAATAAGAAGAACTCTAACTCTACTCAAGATCTGTTAGTCAAAGAAAAGATGGAGTCACAATCAGAAACTTCCCAAACGGTGTCTGCACTAAAACTTCCAGTACTCAAAACTAGGGAGTATGATCTATGGAGCATGAGGATGGAACAATACCTTACTTTCACTGATCATGCCCTTTGGGAGGTAATAGTAAATGGTGATTCAGTTTCACCAGTTGCATCAGCTAGTGCTGGTGCTGAAGGTCCTATTCCTCCTAAAACTGCTAAACAAAAGCTAGCAAGGAAAAATGAACTAAAAGCAAAAAAGCACTCTTATGCTAGCCATTCCTGATGAGCACCTACTGAAGTTTCATGCCTGCAAGGATGCAAAGTCCTTATGGGAAGCTATCAAGAATAGGTTTGGAGGCAACAAGGAATCAAAGAAGATGCAGAAGACCATTCTCAAGCAGAATTATGAAAACTTTGCTGCATCAAGTCAAGAAGGACTGGATAAAACCTATGATAGGTTTCAAAAGCTCATTAGTCAACTTGAAATCCATGGTGAAGTTATCTCTCAGGAGGATGCAAATCTGAAGTTGTTGAGAAGTTTACCATCAGCTTGGAACAATATTGCTTTAATCATGAGAAACAAATCTGATCTAGACACATTGAGCATGGATGATTTGTATAATAATCTGAAGGTGTATGAATCTGAGATCAAAGGCCAAACAAGTTCAAGCTCAAATTCTCAGAATGTGGCTTTTGTTTCCTCAGATAACTCTAGCAGTACTAATGAAACAGTTAATACTGCTCATAGTGTTTCTGCTGCTAGTTCTAAGGATCAAGCTTCTACTGCATCATATGCTGATGATGTTCTCTACCTCGTTGCGTGACTCACGATTCACTCTTCTCGTCTTTCTTCTCCCTGTCTTCTTTGCTAGTCGCTCTCTCCTTCTTTTTTACCTGCGTTCCCCGACCCTATTCTTCGCCGTTTTCGTTCGATTTCTTTCTTGCTGGTTTTTTCTCTTCCCTTCTTCCTCTCTCTTCTCCGTTACGCTCTGCTCGGCGTCTATGTTCCACCTGCATTGCTCTACTTGCCTACGTGTTACCTTCATGCTCTTCTCGACCTCTTGCGACCTGGTCACTCGTCGTGCTTTTTGAGGAGCGTGCTGCTTCGGTGTCGGTGTGGGCGTTCGGGCCTTAACGTGTTGCTCGTTGTACTCGACGCTCGTTCTGGTCGTTGTTGTCGTTTTTTACTGTTTGCAACTCTAATTTTTTCCTTGTTCGCGTTGTCTCACTGTCTTCTATTCTTCTTCTGGTCTTCGTCGTCGCTCTTATCTACGGGGGTTCTTTTTTGAGGCGTGGTTGTCTTCATCAATGTACTGCTCGCTTCGTTCGTACTTCGCGTTGTGACCTACTTGACTCTTTGTCTCTCTACTCGCTCGCTTTGTCTCTACCCCCCCCCCACCGATGCTCTGCTTCGTCCTCAACCTCTTCTTCGCTTGAACTGTTTCTCTTCCTCTGGCTCTCCTTCTACTCTCTTCTCTCTCTCTATCTTCCTTTCGTCTCTGTTTTGCTTCTGTTCCCACGGGTTTCTTTTTTTGTTCGTCGGTTCCTACTCTTCTTTCTTTTTTATGCTTTCTTTCTTTTTCTTTCTTTTACGCTTTTACGTTTCTGTTCTTTTCATGTCTCCTTTTTCGTGTCTTACTCTTTTCCTTGCTCACCTTTTTGTTCCTTGGTGCTCTGCTCTGCTACTTCGTTCTCTACCTAGACTCCTGAACGCTCGCTCCTCTGGCTTTTCCGCCTCTTGACTGCGTCTCTTCCTTCCTCGTCGTCTCGTGACTTCCTCTTCTTTTCTTTTCTGACCGTTGCCTGGTTGCCATTTTCCTCACTTCCTCATTCGCCCTTTTTCTTATCTGCTAACTTCGGCTTGCTTTTTTCTTCCCATGTTCTTTTCTTTGTGGTTTACGTCTCGTTCTCTCTTCACCTCTTCCTCCACTACTCTCTGCTCTCCTTCTTCGTACGCTGGTTAACTGTCCCTTTGACTTGCTCCGTCTTTAACTCTCTCTCTTGGGTCGTCTCGTTCCGATTCTCTCTTTCTCTCGTGCGGTTTTGTCTTGCTTTCTCACTTCTGTGTGTAACTCTCGTCTCTGGTACCCCCTTCTGGGTACTTCTCTTTCTCCTGTTTCACTTTGGTCTTTTCTAGTCTTTTGCTTTTTTATTTTCTTCTCGCGCTACTCTGCATTTTCCGCTTCTCTTCCTATCACTTTTTTTCTACTTCGACGTTATTTTTACAACTCTCTTTTCTTCCTCTTTCACTGTATTTTCTTCTTTCTTTCATTTTTACTCCCTTCTTTACTTGTTTATTTCTTTTCATCCTCGGTCTTTTGGATCTGTTCTTTTTTGTTTCTCTTTACTATCTCCTACTTTTCTCTGCAACCACTCCTTCTGTTTCTCTTTTGGTCATCGAGTGTGAGTGAGCGCGAGGGAGCATAGGTGTTCTTGCGCGATCTAGTTACTCTTTCTTCTTTGTCACTCATTACTTTTTTGTCTTTTTTTTTTTTTATCTCGCTTTCTTCTCTCTTCATCTCTTACTAAGCTTCTCTCTGTCTACTCTTTTTCCTATTCTTTTTCTCTCTTCTTACGTCTGAGCGAATCCATGGTCGTGTCGGTGTTTTTTCTTAGTTTCCGGTTACTTTACTGTCCTCTCTCTTCTCCCGTTACACACACAGGGGGTGGGTCATCTCACTACACTACGAGAGCTGTACACACTTTTTACTCTTGACGAACCTCTCCTCCGACGTTTATGCAGGTAGCCGAGAGCGAGAGCGAGTGATCGCGACGCAGGCGGCGATGTGGTTGGTGGACGCTGTGCTGTTGTAACGTTTCGTACCCGGGGACCTTCCTGCGCGGCGTGGCGTTTACCGTCTGGTTCCTCTCTTGTTCGATTCGTGAGAGAGAGCGAGTCCTTTCTGACGCTTCTTTGTCCGCGGGCGTGAGTAGAGAGAGAGTGCCTGCCTTTCTCTTGGCGAGACCTTATCACTCTCTTCGGTTTCGGTTCTTTTCATCTTCAACTCTTGCCGTCCTTCTCCTCGCTATTCTTCTTTTCGTTATTTCTTAACTCTTAAGATTTCCTACTTTTTTGGGTCCGGTCGTCTCCCCTCTCTGCTGTTGTTTCTCTCTTTCGTTGTTCAGTTATGCGTCGGGTCTTTTGCGAGTAACTACGACGCTTCTTCTCTCGAACTGCCTCACTGTTTAGCGAGCGATAGCTACCCCTTCTTCTTTCTTTCTTTTTCTTGTTGTCTGTTTTGCTCGGTGTCTTTTACTTCCCTCCCTTGAGAGCGTGCCGTCTTATCCTTCTCGGGGGTCTCGGCTCCTGGCTTGGCTCTACTTCGTGCGCTGCGTGCCTCTTACTGGGACATCTTTTCTTGTCCTTCTGGTGTTCTGGCTTCTCCCGGCCGCGCTTCTTCCCTACGTTTTCCGTCTCGCAATCTCGTCCTTCGCTCTCTTGTACGTTTTTTTCGGCTCCTCTTCTTCGACTGAGCTCGTTCTATGTCTTCTTTCTTCTTTTTCTTTCCTCTGCTTTTTTCTCGTTCGTATCTTACCTCTTTTACTCGCTTTATCTCTTATCGTTTTACTTTTTTCCCTTTAACTGCTTCGCGTACCGAGTGTTGCTACTCTTTCTGTCTTAACTCTTCGTCTTCCCTCCATCACTCTGTTCGATGCTCTTTCTACACTTTTTTCTTGCCTCTTTTTACCCCTGACCGTCCTCTCGTCTGTGGGGGGCGTTCACGGTTTCGCGTCGTGCTCGCGCTCTCGCGGTTACGTCCGCCCCTTCGCGGTACACTCCGGTTGCTGGTCTTTCGGGGAACGTCGGTTCGCGTTCTTCGTGTGTTTGCCTGGCTTTCTCCGGGCAGGGCGATGCACGGCGGGGGTCCTGGTGCTGGCGTTACGCGTTTCACTGCGCTATGCTAGACGCTGCGCGCGCGCCGTGCGCGGCTCACGGTGCGCTCCATCGTGTCGTCTTTTGTGGCCTCTCCGGGTCTTCTGTTACGCGCCGGAGGGTGCGCGTTTCCCTTTTCTTTTACGTACGTTGTTCTCCCTTCGCTCCTGTTACGTGTCTTTTGATCCTCTTAACCTCGTCCTTTGCGTTCTCTTACTTTGGCTCGTTCTTTTCTGCTGTTTCTCTCTTTCGGGGTCTGTCTGTGCCGGTGGCTTGTGGTGGTCTCAGCCTCTGGCATGTTCTCGCTTTCGCACTCTGTACTCTGCGTGCGTCTTCGCGTCTCTGTGTTTATGCGTTGTGTTTCTGCTCGCTTTTAACCCTCCCGCTATTTCTTGTCTTTCACTCTTTCCAGTTCTTCGTCGCCTTTTCTGCTGTCGCGGTTACTTTTTTTCCCTGTCCCCCTTTTTTTTTCTTGACTTGTTTTACTCTGCTCTTGCCTTGTTTTTTCTGCTCGCTACGCTTTGTTTTCTTGTCTTCTACTCCGACTCCTTTATGGCTGTTCGTGTCCTGTTCGCGTTTCTTCGCTTTTAACTTTTTCTCTTTTTTCTCATTTCTTTCTTCCCTCTTACTTCTCCTTCTCTCTTCTCTCGTATCCCTCTCTATCTCTGCTTCTCTTACTCTTGTCTTCTTTCTTTGTTTCCTTCTGTTCCTGCTTTCTTTTTTCTTTTTCTTTCCTCTTTTCTCTTCTCATTTCTCTTCTCTTCTTAACTCTTTTTGTCGTGCCACTTCCGCCCCCTTTCTCTTCTTCAACTTTCTCTCTCTTTACTTCTCGTCTCCTGTCCGTTACTTGTTACTTTGCTCTTCTGTTTTCACTTTCTACTGTCTTACGCTAGACGTGATGTGAGAGAGAGCGAGTCCCCCGCATGCTTTGTGCCATCTTGGAACTTCTTCTACCTAACTCGTTCCGCTTCTCTCTCTTTCTTTCTCTCTGTTTTCCGCGCGCGGCTGGAGCATTTTTTCTGACACTCTTTTCTTTTCAGCCAATTTCTCTACTTCCTTACTTCTGTTCTCTTTTCTATTTGCACTTGCTTTTTTGTCTTACTCTCCTTACTTTATTCTCTCTTTGGCTTTGCTTGAGTTTGCTCTTGTACCTTTTCTATTTGTCATCTCTTTTCCTCCCGTATATTCTTTACTCTGTGTTCTCTGGTGCTTGCTTCTTTTGCCTTCTCGGTTCTCTGCTCCCTACTCTTTTTTGTTCCTGGTCTACTCGTTCCACCTCTCTTACTCCGCTTCCCTCTGTTTGTTAACTGCGCTTCACACGTACTTGTCTTATCTTTTCCATCCTAACTCTCTAACTCGCTCATCTGTTACCCTTTCTTTCGTTCTACTTTCTTACTGTCTCCTGTCTGACTCTCTTTTCTTTTTTCGTGTTCTAACTTGTTCTTTTCTTTTACTTCTGTCTCTGTCTCTTTTAACGCTTTCTTTTCTCGTTTTCTTCTTCTTCTCTTCTTCTTTCTTTTTATTCTTCGCTCCTTTCTAACTCCCGCCCTCCTTTTTTTTTGTACTCATATCTTTTCTCTCCGTGCTTCACTTACTTTTTCTTTACTGCTCGTTTCTTTGCCTGTCATTCGACTCTCTTTTCTTCATTTTTTCCCTTTTCTTCTCTTTTTTTTGGCGTTTATCTCTACTACTCCCCTTTCTTACTTGTTCGGCTGTGTTCTTTCTTTCTTTCTGCTTTTCCGTCGTTCATCCCTCTCTCTGTTTTTATTTTGCCTTTCTTCTTTTCTCTTTGTCTCTTCTCTCATTTTTCTTTCTTTTTTTTGTACGTGTTTCTTTCTCTCTTTCTTTCTCTCCTTCTTCCTTCTTTTTTGAACATCTTTCTGCCCCGTTCCCTCTTTCTTTTCTTCTCTTCATCTTTTTCCAACTTATCTACAGTCTTGTCCTACTCTTGCACCTCTTGTTTACTCTTCTCTTCTTGTATCTCCTTTACTCTTTCGTCATTCTTGCTTCTTACTCTCCTTTGTCTTTTCTTCCTTTTCTTCTGACTTCTCTGACTTGTTTCGTGTACCTTCTCTTTTTTGTTGGAACTTAGCTTCGATTCCCTCTTTTCTGGCGGTGTCTCTGTCGTCTGCTGCTCTCGAGATCCTTCCGTCTCTGTGTCTTCCGCTTTCCTCTTTACTTGCTGTGTCGTTACTCGTACTTTTTTTCGTGTCTGCTTTCTGTTTTTTTCGTTTTGCTCCCCCCACTCTTTTTTCTTTTACTTGTTTCTCCTTCGTTCTTTGTTTTGGTTCTACTCCTTACTCTCTGTCCACGCTTGTTGGGGTTGACAGCGGCTTTCTTCCTTTACCTCCTCTACCTTGTTTTTCGACTTCTTCCGTCTTTCTCTTGCGAGCGACGCTCTTCTGTCCTTTCCGAGCGAGCGGGATAGAGCCTCCGTTCGTGCTTCTTTCTTCGTCTTCTTTTTCTTTATTTTAACTCTTTCTTCTTCGTAAGTCTTTGCTCTTCTGCTTTCTTCTTCTTGTCTTAGAGAGAAGCAGTGGAAGCGCGAGCGATTCCGTGTTATTCCTCGCTTCCTTTACTTTCTTTCACTCTGTGTTACGCTCCGCTTCTGTGCTTTCCTTGCTCGAGCAGCGTATTCTCTTATCTCCTTGGTCGAGATAGCCTAGAGACTCTCTCTTCGCTCGCGCTGTGTACCCGTCTTTTATATGACTTTCGTTGTTTCTTGTCGCTCTTACTCTTTTCTCTGCTCGCTGCTCTATTTTTCTCCTTTGAGCTATTCCTCGCTACCGAGAGGCCGTGGGTACTCGTTTGGTTTCTCCTCTTTTGTTTTATACTTTGTGTGCTCCGCGTTGCCGGTCGCTTGGTAGCTGCTTTCATTCTCCTGCTGTTCTTTCTGCTCGGGTGGGCCTTCTGCTCTGTTGCTCTTTGTCTCTGCGTGTACGCGCTGATCTCATTGGACTATGGCTGTCTTTCCTTACTTCTCGCGTACCGTTTCTCCTATCTTTTCTTGCTTCTAGACTAACTTCTGAGAGAGAGCGTACTCTTTCTTTTGCCTCGAGCGTATTACTGTTTCTTCTTTTCGTCTTCTTCTGTCTTGGTCCTCTTCTACTCTTGCTCGGGAGCTGGTCGTCTGGCCGGGACGCCTCTGCTCTAACGACGCTCGGTTGGACGCGCGACTTTCGTTTACTTTTCTCTTTGTTCTTTGTGCTCTCACCTAACTTCTCTCGACCGACTCTCTTCTTACCCCCTACCTTTACTCTTGTAGCTTCTTTCTACTTTTCTCCCTTTTTTCTTTGTCTCGTCGGTTTTCCGTTCTGTCTTTACTCTCCTCTCTTCTTCATTACGGTTCTCTCTTTTGTTTTTCTCTCTGCATGTACTACTACTGCTCGTTTCTCTGTTCTTTTATCTTTTTTCTTCTTTCCTTTACTCTTCCTCGTCTTATACCTTCCTTTCCTCTTCTACTTTTTGTTTGCTGTTTTTTCTTACCTTTCTCCCGTCCTTTTTTCGCCTCTTTGTGTCTTTTTTCTTTCTCCTCTTGTCTGTCTTTCTTTTTTATTCTCTCCTTATTTTCCTCGTTTCTCCCCCACCCCTTTCTCCGTACCTCTTCTTCCTTTGCCTTTGTTTTTCGAGCTGCGAGCGACTACGTCTTACATTGTTTCTTTTGACTCTTTTCTTTTTTTTTGCTTTTTTCTTCCGTCTTTTCTTTCGATCTCGTGGGGTTTCTTTGTCTCATTTGTCTTCCTGCGCGAGCGATCGTAACCTCTTTTCTCCTCTGTCTCTCTTTTCTTCTCATCTCGTCCCACCCCCCCCGTCACGCCCCTACTTTCCTCTGCCTCCTCCTTTCCTTTGCTCCTCTTTCTCCTTTACGTTTTCCGCTCTGTTTGTCTTCTCTTTGTACTTGTGCTTACTCTCCTACTTCTCCTTCGTTGATCTCTTCTCTCCTTTTCTCCCCTTAACTCGGTACTCTGACTCTCTCACTCTTGTCTCTCTTCTTGACCTCGCTTCTTCTTTCATTACATAACTTTCATCGTTAAAACTTTTGCTGTTTCTTATCTTGCTCTAACTTCGGTCCTCTTTGCTTGTGGTCTTCTTTTCTCGTTTTTTCTTCTTGTTCGTTTTGTCTTTTACTGTTTACGGCGTTTGCTACGTCTTCTGGCTCTTTTCTGTTTGCCCTCCTTTTTTTTGGCGGTTTTTGGCTCCTTACTCTCTCTCTTCTTTCTCTCTTTTCTTCCTGCACTTTTAGAGCGAGAGTTTTTCTGCTCCACTCCGGTCTCTTGACTTCCTTTCTCTTTTCTTTCTATTTCGTATATGAGCGCCTCTTTCTCTTCTCTGTCGAGATCCTTAATGCGAGAGAGTGACGGGTGCCGGGCCTCTCCCGTGTGCTTTTCTTCGCTGACTACTTTGTGGTCTTGTACTTCCTTCCGTCTTGCTCTTCTGTCGTGGCTTACGCTTCAGTTGTACTTTTCCTTTTTACTGTTAAAAAAAGAAAACGGCCTGTGTGCCCGGCGCGTCCCGCCTGTTGCTCTGCCTCTTCTTGACGTTCTCTCTTTTTACCTTGTTAGCGGCTGTCAACTTTTCTTACTTTTTCCTGTTTCGTGCTCCTTTCTTTCTCTTCTTAACGTGTCCACCTTTCTACCTTCTTTCTCCTTACCGTCCGTTTCGGGTTTTTGGCTTTGTCTTGGTTTCTTTCTCTGACTCTTTGTTTTGTCCTCTCTCCTCGACTGTTCGACTGGGTTCGTGCTTCCGCTCGACTTGGCGCTCTATTCTTTTCTGCCCTTCTCTGAGAGTCATCTATTCTACGCTTCCTCGTGCGTTTTGTCTTACGCTTACTCGTGTTCGCCGTTTACTTGACTGTCGCGGGGCTCAGTTGCTAGAGCGCCTTCTCTTTCTCTCTGTCTCTTCCCAACCTCTGAGCTTCTTGGGGCTGTGCGTCTTCTTGTGTGTTCCTGTCTCTACTTGCGTAACCCGGCGAGCGCTTCTTTCTTTCGGTCGTCTTTCTCCTCCTCTTACTCCTCTTACTTCTGCCTTCTTCCTCTTTTACCTCGGTTCTCTCTTCGTACTCTTTTTTTCTCTGCTAATACTCTTTTCTTTCCCTGACTCTGTTCTCTCCTCGTCTTCTTCTTTCTTTTTTGTCTTTCTTTTACTTTTCATACTCCACCACGTTTCTCTCAGTTCTTACTTGTCTTTTCTTTGTCCTTGACTATGTTCTCTACTTTTCGGTTCTATTCTACTACTTAAGCCTTACTATTCGTTACTCGGTGGGCTACCGGTTCCTCTTCCTTTTCTTCCTAGAGAAGCGCTTCGCTTTCACTACGCTTTTACTTGTCTCCTTGCTACTTTCATCTTCCTCTGGCTTTTTCTACTCGTCTTTCCGCCGTACTTCTACGCTCTCCTTTACTTTTGCTTTTCTTTTTTTCCTTCTATCTCCTCTTTTACTTCCTTTCTGTCTACTTTTTTGTCTTCTCACTATTTCCCTCTTTTCCTACTTCTTCTTCGTCTCTTCCTCTCTTCTCTTTTAACCTCGTTTCGTTCCTTTTACTCTCCTTTTTCGTCTCTCGTTTTTACTTTTGTCTTTTTCTTAGTTCCCGTTCTCTTCTCTTACTCGTCTTTCTCTTTTTTTTCCTTTTTACCTCCTGTCTCTCCTCGAGCTTTATCGTTCATTCTCAACTTCCCTCCTCGTTGCTTTTGGCGTGTTTTCTACTTGTACTTTTACCTCTTTCTTACGACGAGCTATTCTTCTTTCCTTCCTGTTGTAAATTGCGCCTTTCCGTGATGCTGAGCTAGCTTCCTGGAGCACGTTTTATCTCTCTCGAGCTTTCTTTCTCTCTGACGTTGATGCGGGGTGGTGTGGGCCTCGAGCGGGTGCGCTTGTCCGGGGGGCGGTCGTAGCTTCTTCTCCGCTCGCTGTCTTCGCTCTGGTTTGGGTGTGTCCTGTGCTGTGCGGGCTCTGTTGCGGCTGGCTCGCGGACGGGTTTCTGGCCGTGACTGCGACGTAGCCGCGCGCGTGCGCCGGTCGTCCGACGGCTTGACTGCGTCCCTGCTTCCCTCTGCGTCGACGCTCTGTTTAGCGCGGTTGTCTCCGTGGCTTTTTGTTTACGTTCGTTTTCTTCGTCGCTTTCCGCCCCGTGTTCTTGTGCGGACTGCTGACTTTTCCGACGCTCGCGACTGGGTTCTCTGACTTTTGCTTTCCGCTTTTTTACTCCATCTCCTTTCGCTGTACTGGTTGTGTACTCTACTTCTCTCTACCGCTTTGCCTCCGACCTACGCGGTTCTTTCTCCTTCTTTGTCACCGTGTTTTTTCTTCTCTCTCTTTGCTACTTTCCGTTGCCTGTTGTGGTTCGCTCCCCCCCCCTTTCTTCTGTCGTAACTCTGTGGTCTTTCTTCTCTGCTTTCAGCGCTTTTTCCCCCCCCCCCCCCCTCTTTTCTACTAACGTCGTCTGTCTCTACATATTTTTTCTTTACTTGCTATCACTCGTACGACGCTTCTTTCCTTGCACTCCCTCTTCTTCTTTGCTTTACTTTTACTTTTCTGCCCCTCTCGCGCTCTCTAGTTACGAAACTCCATCTGCTCTTCTTACACCTCTCTCGCATCTCTTTTCTTGACTTCTTTACGTTTGTGTTCTTTTTTCACTCCTCGGCCGCTTCTCTCTCTACTCTCCTTGTTGCTCCTCTCCTTCCCTCTCTCTTCTCTTTTTTTTCCTTCTTCGGTCTTGTCTTTTTTCTTCTTCTCTCTCGTCTTTTTCTACCGTAACTTTGTTTGACTTATACTGTTTACTCTTAACTTCGTAGGTCTCTCTTCCCTGAACCCTTTTCTTTTGTTTTCCTTTTCTTCCATCTCTATTTACTTCGCTTCCCTCTTTCTCTACAGGTCCATTTTTCTTCTCTCTATATCTTGTTTTACGTCTCCTTTTTGGAACTGGCTTTACTCTTACCTTTCACTTCTCTAACTACTTTTTTTTTTCTTTCTCTCGTGTTCTGGTTCTTACTCCTTGAACCGCTTTTCTCTTTTACGGTTCTTGTCGTGTCCTCGCCTTCGTGGGGGCGTGAGGTTGGGCGGTGCTGTGGGTGGGCTACTTTTTTCTCTTTTCCTAACTTTTCCTACTTCTGCATCTACTCTTTTGTAGCTTCTTTTCCCTCCGCTTCCTTACTCCTTCACCTTCTTTTTCTTCTCTTTCTGTTTCTTTTTCGCTGTACGTCTTCCTCTTTCTCCTTCTCTTTCTTTTCTTCTTCGCTTCGGATTCTTTTCGCTTTTTTTTTCTTACCTCCTCTCTTACTTTCTCGCTTTTCTCTTGTATTGACCTTCTTCACTTGTCCTTTCCTTTATTTTTACTTTCCTTTTTTCGGAACTTCTTTCCTTCTCGTTCTCTTTTACCTTTTCGCGTTTTTTCTACCCTTTATATTTTCTTCTTCTTTCTTTTTACTTAATAAAGCTCGTCGGTTATTCTCTTTAGCACGTCCTCTTCTTCGCTGTCTTTCTCCTTCTCCGATTACTCTTTCTACCGTTCTTGTTCTGTCCCCTCTATCTGCGCGGCCTTTTTTCTTACTTGCTTCGGCGCTGTCACTCGTTTTTTCTGCTCACGCGACCTGGCGACAACATCTGGGGTGCAGTCTGGGGCGCTGTGCCCTCCTCTGTCTTCTTTCTTCCTGCTCTTTCTCGTACTCTTGTCGTCTTCTTATCTCTTTTCTGTGTACTTTCATACTTACTTCCTGTCGTCGTTTTCCTTTTAACTTCTTCTTCTGTTTTTCAGCCTTAGCTTTCTCTTGTGCCTCATCTGGTCCACGCGTTCTATCTAGTTGTCTTACGTTCTTCTATCTCTTCTTTTCGTTTTTCCTTTGCGTTTTTCTCCTCTCCTTTTTTCCTCTTTTGTTGTTGTACTCTTTTCGCGCTGAGAGCGAGCGATTTCGCGGCGAGCGAGCGGGATTGCGCTTTTAAACGAGTTATCTCGCGTGGCGCAGAGATATTTTTTCTCTTTTCTTTGGCCTCTTTTTTCCTTCTGCTACCCTTCTTCTTCGTCGTTATTCTGTTGTTTTTCAGTTGTTTTTCTTTTTTGTTGCCTCCTCGCTCTTGTTTCTCTGCGGCCTGCTGCTTTTCGCGTCCCTGCTTTTATCTTCGTTGCCTTGCGTCGTCCTTTACTCGCTGACGGGTTGCTTTTCCTTCTTCATCCCCTTTTTCGTTTTTCTTTCTTGTGCATCGTCTTCTCTTTGTTCCAGTTTCTAACTGTGCGAGCGTCGTTTAGCGCGCGCCCCTTTTGTTTTGCGAGATTTTTTTCTTTCTCTTTTTTGTTTTGTCCTTTTTTACTACGCTTTTTCTAGAGCTGCTTATTCGTTAGCGATGATGTGCGATAGAGTCTGTTTCTTCTTCTGTGCGTTTTTTGTGATGCTCCGGGGACACACACACACACACCGCCTCGGACTATGTTGGCCTGGAAACGTCGCTCGGCCGCAGCTGCTTTTCTCTCTCGTGCTTACTCTCTGTGCGACCTGTCGTGGCTTTTTACTTTCACTTATCCTAGTGTCGTTCTTCTTCTTCGTGCTGCCTCTCTTACTTTCTGTGTCTTTACCTCGGCGTCTCGCGTTCTGCTCGTGTCTTGTTCGTCTCCGCTCCTGGTGTTGACTTCGGCTTCTCTGCATACTCTTCCGTTCTCTCGGCTCTGTCGCTCCTTTCGGGGTGCTGTTTTTTGTCTCTTCTTTTGTCTTCGCGCGATCGTACTTGACGAGCAGAGAAGGGCTCTGTTGCATTCTTGCTTGGCTCTTCGCTGCTGCGTCTTCTACTCCTTCTCTAGCTCTTACAGCTCGGTGGTTGCCTTCTTCGTCTCTACTCGTTTTACTCTCCGCTGCGTTTGTTGTCTTACTGCGCGCTACTACCACTTTTCTCTCCCTTACTGTGTTTTTTGCACTCTCGCGTCTGCGGGTGTCCTCGCTTTGGGTGTCCTGCTTGCTGCTTCACTTGTCTGTCTTGTTCTCTTTGACCTCTTTCCCTTCATTTTCTTAACTTTTCGTCTGTTTGCGAATATGCGCTTCGTGCGCGAGCACTTTCCTTTGTCGGTTCGAACCGTCCTTTTCTTTGGTGTGACGCCAGTGCTCTGGGTACGTCTTGCGAACTTCTCTCTGTTCTTCCTTACTCTGTCCATTCTTCTTTCTTTTCTTAACTCTCTTTCTTTGTCAACTTTTCGTACTACGCTGGGGCTACGGTTCTTCCTCTGTCCGTTGCTTGCTACTTCTCGCTCTGCTTGTCTCGTGCGAGCAGAGCAGAGGCGTAGAGTGCTATTTCGGTTCTTGTCTCATTGCCGTTCGTTCTCGGTTGATCCTCGTCCTTGTGTTTGTTTTTCTACCTTCTTTTGCTGTGGCTCGTTTACTGGTCCCTCGTCTTCATTCTTTTCTTTTTTCCCTTTGTTTCTCCGTCTTTTTACATCTCTCATTCTGTTTCTTCTTTTGAGCTACTGTGCTCACTTTCCTTTTACTAACTACACTCTCCTTTCTGTGCTCGCTATACGCCTTCGGTCCTTTCTACCTTGCTGTTTCTCTGGGTTTTAACTTCGCTCTCTGCTAACTTTTCTCTCTCGGTTTCTGTCGTTCTCTCGTTTTCTTTCCCTCCTCTCTCCTCTCTTACTTCTGCGACTTCCTGACTTTTGTTCCTTTACGCATCTCCTTTCCTCCGCTCTTGTGACTTTTGCGGCTTTTTACCCTTTCTGTCTCGTCGTTGCTGTCCTCGGCGCTTCTCTTTTACGTCTTGTCTCTGCTTCACTTTTTTCTACCTTACTCTTTCGTACTGCGGCGTCCTCTCCGTTTCTTTTCTGCTCTTTTATCTACTTAGACTCTCTCTCTTTTTTCGTCTTTCAACTCTTTCTTTTCGTTTTCTCTTCATGACTTGTCAGTGTCTTTTCTCTCTTTTACGAGCGTGGATGTTCTGCGAGAGGCGAGCTCGAGGGGCCTCTTGCCTTCTTTGTCTCATTTTCTGGCTTACCCTTTCTTTTAACCTCCGCTCTCTCTTCTACTTTACGTCTTCTCTTGCTTTCCTCTACTCTTTTTTGTCAACTTTGTCTTCTTGTGTCAATTTGACTTCTCTCCTCTCTTGACATTCTCTCTTTCTTTTCGCTGTCTTTTTTCCTCTTCGCGCGAGAGATAGAGCGTCTTTTACTTACTTCCTTACTTTGTTTTTCTCCTGTTCCTCGCACCGGCGTGCGTGTGCGAGAGTGCGAGATCGCGCGCGTACTCTACTTTCGATCGACTACTTTCTCTTACGTCACCTTTCAACGCTGCGTTTCTGTCTCTTTAGCTCTTTGACTTTTTGTGTCTTACCTTCCCCTCTTCCTTTCTTTTTTTTTCGGGTGTGGCATCCATATTTTGCTTTTTTGTCTCCTTTCTTCACTCTTCTTCATCTTTCTGGGCCGCGTTGCGTTCTTGGTTTGTGGTACCTCTTCGTCTGTTGACTTTCTTTTTTCTTACCCTCTTTCTCTTCTTTTTTTCTGCTTCTTCTTGTGACTGGTACTTACTGTACGCCTTCTCTTCCGTTCTCTCTGTCTCTCTTTTTCTAAACTTCGTCGTTCCTGTTCTCGCTTCTTCGCTGCTTGGTCGCTGCCTTGCTTTCCGGCGTTCTCTCTTTCTTCTCCTTCCTTTTACTGCTCTTGTCCTCTTACCTTCCTCTTGTCTCTGCGGTGAGCTATGGAGCGCGCGTGGTGGCTTTCTTACCTTAACTTCCCTTTTCCAGCGCGAGCTTTCTTTTTATTATCTCTACTTACTTTTCTCGATTCTTTGGCCTTGTAGAGCAGAGCGCGAGTCTATTCTTTTCTTTCTGTGTTTGTTTCTTTTTTCTCGAAGCTATCCCCGGTTACTCTTTTACGATGTCTGTGTTTTGTCGTACTTTTTTTGTGATCGTTGTTGTTGTTTGTGTTTGCCGCTGCGTGGTACTGGTGCTGTCTCGTCTTTGGTGTAACTTCTACCGTTCGGATCTTCCCTCGCGTCTCTACTGTTCTCCGCCGTTTCCTTTCGGTTCCCGCGTTGTGTGTGCCAGGCCCTGCCGGTACTGACTGCCTCTACCGTTTCTCGTCCGGCCTCCAGAGCTGTTGGTGCGTTTTGCAGTCGGAACCTCGGCGATGTCCGCGTTTGCTTCGTGCTTACTGTACACCACTGCTCGCCCTGGCTCGCCCTACTTGCGTCTGTCGGTGGCTCTGGACTACTTTCACCTCTCCTTTTTTGCGTTTGCCGTTTACGTGTCTACGTTGGCTGCTTCCGGTCTCAGCGTTCCGGCGGCCCCTGCTGCTCTTTGTTCCTTTCGCTCTCGTGTACTACGCTCGTGTCTCTCTCTCTTCGCCTTTCACTGTTTTCGTCGCTCTCTTCGTGCTGTGGTTTCTTACTCGTTTGTTTTTTTACCGTTGTCGCTTCCGGTGTCCCTCTTCTGTGTATCTGTCTCCTTTTCTCTTTTCCCCTTGGTGCTTTCCGTTCGTGCTGGTTGCCTTTACTCTACTGTAGCTGTTTTAACGTCCTCCGCCCCTTTTTACTTCTTCTCTCTTTCCTTCTTTCCCTTTTTACAACCTGCTTCACTTACTTCCTTCTCTGAGGTACTGTCTCTCTCTCTTCTTTCTCCGCTAACTCTCTCATTGCTTTCGCTTTTCTCCTGTTTTCTCTTTTTCTTAAACTTCTCTTCTCGCTTCTTACTTCCTTTCTTGTACTTTTCTTTTTTTTTCTCTTGCACTCGCGTTCAACGGCGTCTTGCTTTTTCCTTTCTTTCTCTCCCTTTTTTTTCTCTTTTTCCTTGCCTCAGTCTTTCCTTCTTCCTCTGTTCTTTTTTTTACTTTCTGTTCTACGTACCTGCTGTTACTTCAATTTACTTCTCCTCTTTTCCTGTTCTCTTCTCATCTTTTTTCCTTTTCTCTCATGTTCTTTATGCCCTGCCTTTTTTTTTACTTCCTCTGCTCTTTCTTGTTTCACTCTTACCTCTGGGGTCCTATTTCTCTTGTTTTCTCCTTCTCTGTTTTTCTTGGGTAGCTTTCACCTTTCTTGTCTCTCTCTCGACCTCCTGTTTCTTCCTTTTCTCCTTTTTCCTTCTTTAACTGTTACCTCTTTGTCTTTTTTTTCCTTTCCTCTCGCTCTTTCTTTTTCCTTTTCCTCCTTTCTCTCTTCTTCTTTCTCTCTGTGCTCTCTTTCTGTCTTTTCTCTTTTCTCCTTTCTTCCGCTTGAACACCTCTCTTTCTTTTTTTAACTTCTTCTTCCTCCTTCTTCTGTTTCTACTTTTCTTCCTCGTACTCGCTTGTTCTTCTGTTTTCTTTTTTGCTTCTTGCTATTTTTTTAGTTTTCTTCCTCGCGTCTTCTTCTCGACCTTTTCTCTTTCTCTGCGAGAGCGAGTCGACTCTTCCTTTTTTTATTCTTTTTTACTCCTGCTTTTTTTTTTGTTTCTCTTCCTCTGTTTCTTCTCTTTTCTCTCTTTGCTCGGCTCCCTTCTCGTTTGTTTGGTCTGCTTTTTCAGTTTCTACTATTCTCTTCTCTTTGCGGTGCTCGTGGGCCCGGGCGTCGGCGATCCACCCGTTTTCGTTTTTCTTTCTCTTTAAACCTCCTTACCTACTTCTCCTCCTTTTTTCTACTCTGATACTGCTCTTTGACTCTCTGCGAGCGTACGTTTTACTTCTTTCGTTTTCTCTTTTTTTCGTGTTTTCTTTTTTTACTTCTTTTTCCTCTTTTTGCTTGCTCTTACTCCCCAATTGTCTCCTTTTCTTTGTCTTTTGATGCCTTTGGGTCTCTTTACTTTTACCGAGAGCGTATACCTAGCAGATTTGAAACTCACATGTTCTCTCTCTCTACTTGACTGTTTCGTCTGCTGTTTTCGCTCGTCTGCTCGTGCTCTGCTTTCTGTCGCACGTTCGGGTCTAACTTGCTTGGAGCGCTTTCTTTGGTCGTTTACTGTCCACTTCATCATTTCTTCTCTACTTTTCCTTGACTCCTTTCCCCTCTTTTTCTTTTTTCTTGCTCTACTCGTAGAGCGCGAGTCTTCTTTTCTTCTTCGCGCGTCGCCTTACGGGTTCTCGTCACTTCTCTTGCTCCTCCTACTCTTACTCTGACTGCTGTCTTGGTTTTTCTTTGCTCTCTCCTGCTGAACCTACTAACGTCTTTTTTTCTCCTAACTTTTGCTTCCTTCCTCTGGTTCGAACTGTTTTTCAACTCTCTTCGCCTTCTCGTTTTGTCCTCTCCTTTTTACTATTACCGGGACTTTCGTTTTATCGCGCGCTTTCTTTCTCTCTCTTCCGTTCGTTCTTGCACTTCTTTGTCTTTCTACTCTGCTTCCGGTTGACTCGCTGCGCTGTTCGCTGCTGCTTTGTCTACTTCCGTTTTACTGCTTCTCTTGACAATTAGCCTGCACCTTTTCTTCTCCTTTATTCTTCTGCGCAGAGTCGCTTCTTTTCTCTCTTTGTGTGCCTCGCTTCTCCCTTTGTTACTTGTTTTTCTTATCCTTTTTGTATCTTTTACTCTCTCGTGTTCGTTGGTCTGTCTGTCTTTCTCTTACTCTCTACAACTCTTTTTGCTGTCGGTCTTCTGCGTTATTGCCTCCTTCTTTTTCATCGTCTCTTTTTTCTGCCTTTCGTTTTTACTTTGCTGCTTTGTCGTTTTTTTCTCTTTTTGCTTCTTTGCTTCCTACTCTTTCTTCCTGCTCTTTTCTGTTCTCCCTCTCTCTTTTTCCTTTCTTTGGTTCTCCTTACTCCCCTGAGCCGTCCGTCCTTCTACCTTCTACTCCTTCTCGTTTCTTTCTCTTTCTCTCTCTTCTCTCTCCTTATTACTCCTTCTTCTTCCGTTGTGCTTTCCTCTCCTTTCATCTTCCCTCTGCTGTTCCCTTTTACCTTGTTGCTTTTTGCTTTTTTGTTACCTCTTTAACACTTTCTTCTTTTCCTCCTGTCTTCTTTTTAATCTTTTTCTTACCTCTCGTGTTTGCTCTTCTCCTTCTGGGCTTCTTCTTTGTCGGTTGCGTCTCTCTCGATGCCTTCCATCTCTCTACTGAACGCTTTGTTGTTTTCTCCCGCTACTCTTCCCTTAACGAACTCGCTATTCTACTCTCTCTCCGTTGTGACGACTTTCCTCCGTCGTGCTTCGCTTTCGCGAAGCTTGCTCCTCTCCTCGCTGTTCTGTCGTGTTTTCGTCTCGTCGTTTTTACTCTCTCTTAACTATCTTCTCTCTTCTTTCTCTTTGTCTTTGTGTTTTGTATTACGTCGTCTTACTCGTCTTTTCTTCCTTGTTCTTTTCTCCTCTTTCTCTCTCTCCTAATTTTCTCGTTCGCCTTTGCCCTTCCGTCTTCCTCTTCTTTTGTTTTTCTACTCCTCTTTGTTTCTACTCTCTCTGAACCTCTTTCTACTCGCTGTCCTATTCTTACCTTTATTGCTTGTGGTGGTTCTTTGGCCTCGCTCCGTCTACCCTTCCTTGTTTTCGTCCTGCCCTGTCTCTCTCCTCTCTCGTCTGACTTGCTTTTTTTTCTTACCTTCTTTCTCACCCTTCATTTCTCTCTCTCTTTTTTCTGCTCTCCGTGCTGCTGCTTAGACTCCTTCGGCCGTGGCGTCTGGTTTTTTCTTTCTTGGTTCTTCTGCTCACTTGTGGATGCGCTCCTTTTTCTTTCCTTCTTATCCTTTTTCTTTCTCTTTTTTCTCTTTGTTTCTTACTCTTCACCCGTTTTTTCCTTCTCTTTTTACTTTTTTGTCTCTTTTGATCTCTACTTTTTCTTTCTTCCTTGCTTTCTTTCATCTTTTTCTTTTTCAGCGGAGCTCTTTTCTCTTTCTTAGTTTATTTTTTACTTTGTCTTCTCTTACACACACACACACATTTCTTAACTTCTCTCTTTTTCATTTCTGAGCGCTAGCGCTTCTTCAGTTGTAACTCCTTCTGTCCCCAGGGGCTTTCTCCTCGTGTCGTCCGTCCTGTAACGTCATCTTACTCTCTCTTCGTTTTATTCGATTTTTCGTTTTCTCTTTCTTTTTAACGTCTTGTTTTTTTGTGGTTTCTTTTGTCTTCTTGTTGCCTTCTTCTCTTTGTCTTTTTGCTCCTGGTACGCCCGTCTTCGTCTCTAGTCGCCTCGCGTTTTTTCTGTTCCTCGTCGTGCTTTAACTCGTTCCCTTCTCTTTCATGCAGCTCTTTGCTGCGCGTCTTTCTTCTTCACTCTGTCTCTCTCTCTTTGCCTTTTTAATTTGTTCGCTGTTCCTGTTGTACTCTTTAATCTCTACATTCTGCTTGTTTCTCGTTTTGTTTATTTCTTCTCTCAATCCTCACTTTCAAGCTCCGACTCTCGCTACTTTTTGCGCTCTTCCTTACTACCGCCTTCTTCGTCTTCTCCCTCGTCGTCTTGTGTCTTGTCTTCTTCTTTTTAGCTCTTCTGCGTTATATGTCTTCTTCTATCTTCTCTTTTTCCTTCCTGTCTTCTGTTTTTTTCACCTTGTTTTTCTTCTTTTCCTTCCGTTCTTATCTTGCCTTCCTTCTTCTGCTCATCTTGTTCCTCTCTTTACTTCTCGCGCGCTTTTTCTTTTCTCTCTCCTACACTTCTCCTTCCCTTCCTCTACTCTCTTCTTACTTTCTTCTACTGTCTTCCTTTCTACTTTTTTTTTCCCCTACTTTCTCTCCTCTTTATCCTCTTCTCTCGGCTACCTTAACTCGTTTTGCCGCTTTTCAACTTTTTCTTTCTCCTTCTTCTCTTTTTTTCTACATACCTCCTCTAATACTTTTCATCTCTTCTTCCTTTCTCCTTCGTCCCTTTCGTTTTCTCACCTTTTTTCTCTCTTTTTCTCACTTTTCTCCAACTCTCTTTCATCTACCTTTTTTCTTTTACTGCTTCTCTTTTACTCTTCTCTGCTTACTTTTACTTCTCCTGTTTCTTCTCCTGTTGTTGTTTCCTCTCTCTCTCTTGTGTCTTTTTCTTCTTTGCTTTTTATCGCCGCTTCTCTCTAAACTCTGTTTTTTCTGCGGCGTTGGGTCTTTGAAGCTCTCTCCACTTTTTCTCTTTTGACTCGTGCTTTTGGTTCGCTAACGTCTTTTTTGGCTGCCCTCGACCTTACTAGCTCTTCTGCTCTCTACGTGGTGCCGTCGTGCTTGGTCCGGGTTTGCTACGCTCCTCTGTTTTTCACTTTGTTTTGTCGTGGTCTGTTGGGGCGCGGCCGTTCCTCTCCAACTCCGCCTTTTCTTTCGGATCTTTTTTTCTTCATCTTTTTTTCCTTCGTCTCCTGTGTCTTCTTTGGCTCCTTGGTGTCTCCCTGTCGTGGTTCTTTCGCCTTTACCCTTTCTTCGCTGTTGCCGCTTCCCCTTGGCGATCCGCGGTTCTCGCCTACGTTCTTTTACCTAACGGCGTCTCACCTTTCTTTTGCTCTTCATGCAGTTGCTTCTTTTTTTTTCTCTCTCTTTCTTTCTCGTCGCGACTCTTCTCTCAGTTCGTACCGGTCCTTTTTACCTTCCTTCTTCTTCTTCATTCTGCTGCTGCTTCTCAGCATGGCTCTACCTCTCTCTTCAGCTGCGTGTTCCTCCCCTTCCTATCTTTCTCTTGTTCACTTTGTGTTGTCTCTCCTCTTTCTCTCTATACTTCTCTTCACTCTGCTTCGCCCCACTTTTTCTCTTTCTCGTTTTGCTTACTCTTGTTACCTTTCCCCTTTTCTCCTACTCTTTTCACCTTCTGACTTTCTCTCTCCTCTTTCTGTCACACCTTCCTTTCTTTTTTTTAAATCGTTTTTAGTGTTATGTATCGTGTTTGTTGTGTTGTTGTTCAAGAATGTCGTTAAACTAGACAAATGTTGTGTTTGAATGTCATCAACAGATCTACATTTGTCTAATTAAACTTGCCGTGATAGCATTTTATTCCCCGGCTCAATCCATAAGTATAAGGCCAAAATGTATATGCTATAAGCATATGCGGCTCATAGCATTTTCTTTTAATAGCACCGGCCCATTATTTTTGTTAAAACATGGCGTACCAAAATTTCACCAGTCTAACACATGTTTTAAAAAAAACCACCGGCCAAACTTATGTCGATACTCGATGTGCCAAAAATCCACTAGTCCAACATTTAACTAAAACCAACACCCGGTCTAGCTTGTTTTACTCGGCCTAATATCTTCTATAGCCCGGGTCCATCACAAAAATCCATTTATATGGCCCATTCCAAAAACATATACCCGGTCCACACCTCAAACCTTATATCTGATTATTAGGGGTATAATAACACAATCCCTAAATAATCTCACACGTATATCTCTAACCCTAATTATAAACAATACGCCACCATCTCAATTTCTTTTCTTCCAAAAGCAAACAAATCCACTCCCTTATTCCTCTACCTAAACTCAGATCAAGCAAGTCAATACCATCCCTTTGTATAAGTGCAACAACGTTAAAACCGAGTAGCACCTTTTTCACTTAGCACCGTGAACAAAAGAATCAAGACAATAGGCAACAAGATCCTTTTCATTTGGGTGTCGGGTAGGTTTGATGAACTTGTTGGTTGTTTTATTTTCAATCGAAACAAAGAAAGAATATAACATGATTGTTATGCTTCTTCCTTTATTTTCGTATATCAAAGAGAGGATTTGCTTCTCTCATAGATCTATGATGAATGATTGTTTTTCGTGTGTATGATCTTATCAAGATCATAACTTCAATACTACACCACGAAATTAAAACAACTTCTAAGATCATTTTTTTGTTTCTGTTTCGAGTCTAGTTGTAGTTTGAGATGAGTTGGAGTTGTGTATTGAAATGAGACGAAGGAATAATAAGTTTAGAATTTGTTGGATTGGATTTGTGATGATAGATTTTGAGGCTGTGATGATTTGTAATGATATTTGATTGTTGATGATGTTGATTGTTGGCGATGTTGTCTTCGAGTCTGTTCTAGTTTCTCTTTCGACCTTGACTCGGTCATGACTCGGTTGAGTCGACTCAGTCAACTCGGTAACTACCAAGTTGACTCAGTCTTGTCTTGGTGTATAAATCGCCCTACTCAGAGTGTATAGATCGCCCTTCTCAGAGTGTATAAATCGCCTTACTCAGAGTGTATAAATCGCCCTAGTTACTTACTTGTATAGATCGCCCCATTGTTTAAAATCTCCCAGGTACGATTTTTGTCTTTTTGCAAAAAAATCAAAAACTGTCCTTTTAAGCTAAAAAACTGGATCTGAGTTTTTTTTTCTTGTTATCTTTTAGCCAAACCACCACCAAGAAAAATAAAACCCAGTTTTGATACTTGTCATTTAAGCACATAAAAAATATGGAACCAGCAGATTCAGTTACATAAACAACATATATCAAATTTGTGGTTGATTCTTAGGAGAAGAAGAACACATAAACCACAAAAAAAGAAACTGTTAAAAAACAGTAAATGAACAGTAACCAAAACCTGGAATGAACAGTAGATGAACAGTAGCCAGGACACGGATGAACAGTAACCGGACAACAACAAACATGATACGATACACCCCTGCAGCTCTGATGATAAATGTTGGTAACCCGGAATCACCTTCACTTCACCATTGATACAAGAAAAATAAGACGAGAAGATAGTGAAAGAATTTTAGAGAGAGAAATTAGAGAGAGAAAGTAGAGAGAAAATTAAGAGATGGTTGATTTCTAAGTGTGTGAAAACAAATGAGACCAACGCCCTCTCCATCCTTGGAGAGGGGTATTTATAGTTAAACCATGAGGCATTCATGCCTATGGTATTTCTACGGGTCGGGCTCGGGATTACTTAGGATTTCGCCCGATACACGTGACCGATTAGCTTACATTAACGAGCCCGTTTACCTGATCTAGCCTATTACAATGTTACTTAATTAAATTGACCGAGACCTAATATTTGTAATGAACGAACTTCCTTGTTCGACTTAATATTTGAGGCTAACAAAACACGTTACCATCATTGAGATATCAATCGAACAACATAACCTAAAATTTTGTCCAAACCTAATTCCTATTTTAATGCGTTCTAGACCTAACCGATTACACCAAAACGCTTATAATTCATTCCTAATCACTTCTAATTAGTCTAACATCATTAATTTACAGAGAATATGAAAACCCTAATTCCATCAATTTATTGTTACATTAATTTTAAAAAGAAGATTAAACAAAAACTTAATTAAGAACATACCTAAACCTTTCACTCGAACACACACGAATCAACACTTTGAATCTTGATAAAAAAAATATTTTTTTCTTCTTGTTCTTGGGGATTTCGACCAGCCAAAGGGAGAGGGAGAGAAAAAGTGATTTAGGGTTTTATTAAATTTGTATTTATACTATCTAGAGTCCTAATTGTAGTCAAATTAGTTTCTTTTTTTTTCTTTTTCTTATAACCGGCCGATTAACACCCCTTTTAAAAAAAATTATTATTAATTACATATTAATCCCCTTATTTTCTTATTTTTATAAAAACCCTTTATTAATTATTAAACCTTATTAATCTAGTAAACCTTTTAAATAAAAACTAGTTTTAAACTTACTAATTATAAATTTCATTTTAAAATTTTACTTTCTTAAATTAGAAATACTAAAGCTTAATTAATTTAAATACTAGACTTAAATCAATACTATGAATATATTATAAACTCTTACGCTCATATATCAATCATTCACCAAACAATACGATAACTCATAAATCTCATGCTATCATTTCCATTGTCACAAAAATGTGAACGAAATGAAATAGCTACCATAACCACAACTCAATCACTAACAGATGAACACGCATCACGGATTGATATCAAATACTTATATAAGATCACATAAGCACACAATTATAACACATAATAATACTTTAGTCAACTCTAACGGTTTGACTAACCTGCTCAAGTCACGGTTGTCACAGTCTCCCCTCCTTAGGGAAATTTCGTCCTGAAATTTAATCGTTTCTACTGTTAACAATTTTGCTTACCCACACGAGAGTACAAATAGCAACATAACAGCTATAAGTGAAGAGAACATCCAACTACATGAGTCTCGCCCGTCCTCGAGGAAACTCGTCAAAAACCTTAAGTTGTGTAACAACTTGGTCCATAACTCAACCCCGTAACTCATCAAACAAGAACTATCTTGAAATTAAGTTATGTGTTGTTACAAAGCTCAACGCTTTTGAAGAATTTGCTCGACTTCAGGTTTACTCAATATATAACTTAAACCAAACCACCTCAGAACATTTAAGGGTGCACTGAAGTCTGCCAGTAACCCTATGTATCCAACTTTACTTAGGCTTTGTTTATTTTTTTCCAAATAACCTCTTATAACCTATTTTCACCACTTATGTTTGCAGTCTCTCAAATGTTTTTTGTTTGTTTTTTTGCAGAGATAAGTGGTAAAAATCACTTCTAACCTCTTCAAAAATTCTGACAAAATATTTCACTTCTTACCTCTTCTTACCTCTTCTTCTCTCTTCTTCTCACTTCTTTCTACAATAATTAAATAATTCATACTTTTTCTGGGTTTATAAGTTTTAACCGTCCTTATTCTTTTTTGTACGTTTTTTTACGTTTTCGTCCATTTTAATCCGTTTTCTACGCTTTCTACGTTTTTCTCCGTTTTTCTACGATATATAATATTTTTTTACATTTTCATCAGTTATTTTACGTTTTTGTTAGTTTTTTTACGTTTTCGTCAGTTTTTTTACGTTTTCGTCTGTTTTTTTACGTTTTCGTCAGTTATTTTACGTTTTTGTCATTATTTTTACGTTTTCGTCAGTTTTTTTACGTTTTCGTCTATTTTTTTACGTTTTCGTTTGTTTTTTACGTTTTCGTCAGTTTTTTTACGTTTTCGTCTGTTTTTTACGTTTTCGTCTGTTTTTTACGTTTTCGTTAGTTTTTTTTACGTTTTCATTAGTTTTTTACGTTTTTGTCATTTTTTTACGTTTTCGTCTATTATTTTACGTTTTCATCAGCTTTTTTACGTTTTCGTCAGTTTTTTATGTTTTCGTCCGTTTTTTACGTTATCGTCTGTTTTTCTACGTTTTTGTCAGGTTTTTATGTTTTTTAAGTTTTTTACGTTTTTGTCTGTTTTTTACATTTCGTTCGTTTTTTTACGTTTCGTCTGTCTTTTTACGTTCTCGTCTGCTTTTTTACGTTTTTGTCTTTATTTTTACGTCTTTCTTAGTTATTTTACGTTTTCGTCTGGTTTTCTACGTTTTCGCCCTTCTTTATACGTTTGCGTCCATCTTTTTACGTTTGCGTCTGTCTTTTTATGTTTTCCTCCATTTTTACGTTTTCGCACGTTTTTTACGTTTTCCTCCATTTTTTCAAGTTTTCGTCCGTAAAAGTACGACAACGTAAAAAACAGACGAAAACGTAAAAAAAGGACGAAAACGTAAAATAACTGACGAAAACGTAAAAGAAATGACGAAAACGTAAAAAACTGACTAAACGTATAAAACTAACGAAAACGTAAAAAAATGACGGAAACGTAAAAAAAACAAACGAATACTTAAAATAACTGACGAAAACGTAAAAAAACAGACGACAACGTAAAAAAACTGACCAAAACGTAAAAAACTGACCGAAACGTAAAAACTGACGAAAACATAAAAAACCGACGCAAACGTAAAAAACTGACGCAAACGTAAAAAAACTGACGTAAACATAAAAAAACTAAAGAAAACGTAAAAACACTGAGAAAAACGTATAAAACTGACTAAAACGTAAAAAACAGACGAAAACGTAAAAATACTGACGAAAACTTAAAAAAATAACGAGAACGTAAAAAAACAGGCGAAAACGTAAAATAACTGACGAAAACATAAAAAAAGACAAAAACGCAAAAACTGACGCAAACTTTAAAAACTGACGCAATCGTAAAAAACTGAAGTAAACGTAAAAAAAACTAAAGAAAACGTAAAATAAAACTGACAAAAACGTAAAATAACTGACGAAAAAGATGAAAACGTAAAATACTGACGAAAACGTAAAAATACTGACGAAAACGTATAAAACTGACGAAAACGTAAAATAACTTACGAAAACGTAAAATAACTAACCAAAACGTAAAAAAACAGAAGAAAACGTAAAAAACACTAGTAAAAAGATAAAGAAACAAAAATGAAAGAAGTACTTAATTATAACAAAAACAAATGGTCTTCTTCTTTGCAGATGAAGAGCTTAGATGCACATCTTCTTCTATAGACATGGTTTGCAAATGAAGAGGTAAAACCTCTGAAAAAACAAATGAAACCTTAGTACTTCTAACGATAGCTTCCTCAATGAGCTAGTGTGGATACTTAGTTTTTATGAAATCCTTATGACCTCGCTTTGAGTTCCAATTGACTTTAACTATCGGAATCCTACTATGCTTCAAACTTTTAACCTCACGATCGATAATCTCAACAGGTTCTTCAACAAAACGAAGAGTGTTTGTCTACCTTAATTCCTTCTAAAGGCACATGCAGATTTGCATCCGCCAAACACTTCTTTAGATTTGACCCATGAAACACATCAAGTACACTACTCAATTATTAAGGCAATCTTACTCAATATGCTATAGGACCGATCCTTTCAATGATTCTCAAATGGTCCTACATGCCTCAATGCTAACAAGTCTTTCTTTCCAAATGCACTATACCTTTCCAAGTGACACTTTCAATAACACTTAATCACCAACTTCAACTCTAAAGGTTTAAGCCTATTATCAGCATAGCTCTTTCGGCGATCTCTTGCCGTTTTGAGCTTTTCCTTTGTCAAGACTACCTTATCAGTCGTATCTTGCACCAATTCCGGTCCAATCAACTTACTTTCTCCAATTTTAGCCCACAGAACATGTGACCTACATTTCCTTCCATACAGTGCTTCGAACGGAGCACATCGAATACTCGAATGGTAACTACTATTATAAGAAAATTCAGCTAACGATATGTGGACATCCCAACTGTCACCAAATTCGAACACACACGCGCTTAACATATCCTCCAATGCCTGAATTGTACGCTCTCTTGGTCTATCCGTCTAAGGATGATAAGCCGTACTCATATCCAATCGCGTCCCTAAGGCTTTAATATTTGCCAGAAACCTTGAAGTAAATCTTCCATCA
>BQNB010025924.1:0-14879 GCA_026074375.1 Tanacetum coccineum
AACGACAAAAATAAATATACACTAAGCATGGCAAAAATCAAATACGTAAATATTTTAAAAAAAATCTACACTAATTAATTAAAAAAGGATAGAAAAATAGAACCGAATTGAAGAGCCGCAATTAAACGAAAACCACCCGATTTATTTAGCTAAAACAAATAATCAAATTCGGTCTAGCTAAATAAACCCGTAAGCTCCGCGCCTCATGAGTAGACCGGTACCAAGAGCAATAAACAAAACACAATCTGTTAATGTTAATAACAGTTTATAACACAAATCATGAATTTGCAAACCACTAGGCCCAATCTAGTTCAAATCTAACGCAATCCATTTAAAGATACAAACCAAAAGGCCCAATATGAATTCTATAAACCAACACAGGCCCAGATCCTTGATAAAACCTAATTCTATTGCAAGATGTGGCCCAAATTCGTATTACATAGTAACATTTTCAACAATGGCTTGAAAATAAGCCTTAATAAGCTTCCAAAAAACTGACGAACAAGCTATTCCAAATCCAAATAAGCTTCTAATCAAAAGCCTAAACCCAAACTTTAAAAAATCTCGAACAAAAAGCCAATAAGCAACCCAAAATAAGCTCTTCATATCGTCAGAATAACGCCCAATGAACCAAACAAGCTATCCAAATAAGCTAGCTACAAACTAAATTATTAGAAATCATTTTTTTTCTACCGTTTAAACATATTCCTAAATCAGATCCGAAAATAAATAAGCTAAAACACCTTTTTCGAGCTTATGAAATAAGCTCAATTTGAGAAAACAAGATCTAAACATTTTTATTCAGGTTTATCTATTTAGGAGCTCATTAAAATTGACAATAAGATGATATTTGAAAAAGGTTTCGGAAATAGAAGACTGAATAAGCTGATTTCAGCTTATTTGAGCTTATCGTGTTTAAAACAATCAAAAGCTAATAAACCAAAACCATAAAAGCTCAAATAAGCTTATAGGATTAGATCTAATAGATTTTAAGAGATTTTGAAACGATAAGCACAAGAGATAAGCTCGGAATAAGCTCGAACAAAAATTTGCTTATAAATAAGCTAATGATGATTTTGAAATAAGAACAAATAAGCTTGCATAAATAAAAACTTACATCAAACTCTTGAAAATAAGCTGTTTACAATAAGCCTACACTATTACAATAAGCTAAAAAATTTATCTAAGCTAAACCTACTCTAATAAGCTAAAATAAGCTGAAACAAAACTAGGAAAAATAAAGTAAAAAAAAGTAGTCAAAAATGAGTTGGGGGGACAGGAATTGCGGTTTATAGAGCCTAGAAGGGGTGTAGGTTTTGTAATTTGACCAATCATTGCGGTATCATTCAGCAATCATTGGCTGATAACGTGCTTCCTGGATTTCGAGTAAAAAATTGCAGCGGTCCAGTCCGATCATTAATGTAAAAACACGGGATCTTTCCTTAGCTTATTATTCACGCACTCAATGTCATCTGTTGGATCAACTTTCTTTTGTATTTTGCATTGAGAGAATGAGATATCACAGAATTGCATGTCACGTGGACATTTCCAATTCGTCCATCCAATCTATAATGCTACATCACGTGACAATTTTTGATTTAATTGTTTTCGTAAACATTGATGATGGACGGGGCATATAACATATTATGATGCAAATGTAACATTTTTGCTCTTTTGAAATTGTTTAACTCATGGGCAAAGTAAGATTTGGGCTGGTTTTGGATTATTAAGTATTTGTAATGGGCGGTAGCAAATATTTAGGGCTGGCCCGGCCCATATAAATGGGTTACGGGCCGGCCCAGTAAACAATGAAAGCACCGTTGAATCCGTTTTCCCATCCACTTTTCATTCTCTTGCTCGGTTTTGTCCGGCTTTGTCTTTATTTTTGTCCTTTTCTTGATATTCGTACCTGCACATACACAAACACAAAAACAACATATATTTGCAATTTTTATTATGTTTTTGATATTTTTGGGTCATTTTTCATGGTAAAAAGTATGTATAAAATAGCGAATACCAAATTCCCCCATACTAAATTATTGCCGTGTCCTCACGCAATGTAATAAATTCACACTTAAAACTAAAAAATTCTAATCCCCTCAAACTAATCACTTTGAAAAGTAGCAAAGTGCTCATCTAAAGGAATTAAGAAATCAAAAGTTAAGAAACGCCTCGTTTTTCTATTTTCAATATTTTTTATTTTTTTACTTTTTATTTTTTATAACTTTCCATCACTTCATAACATTATATTTTTTAATTTTTTTTTTAATTTTTTTTTAGGCTTAGGATCATAGAACAAGCTAAATAAATTCATTGTCCCCAACTTTTACTTTTCCATACTAAGTTTAAAAGCAAGATCATTGTCGATTACAAGTCATGATACTAACACTACTCATAAACACTAATTGTGTACTTACTTTTCCTCCCGCAAATCCTACTTTTGTATCTCAATATTTTACTTAAGTCATATACCCGAAGGCTCCTTTAGCTTTTTTTATCGTAGTATTTAATTCCAAAATTAAAGCGTAATGGGTTTAAAATTGCAATAATTAGATCCTAGCCCTTTAATAGATCAATGTAATCAAGAATAAAGTTCTACACATCGATGGCAACCAAAATAAATTTTGGCTTTTATTTGGGTTCTTAGAAAACAGCACATTTCATGTCATATTAACACTAAGGCTCTTTAAGACATGAATGGAACAATTTCTTTTAAAATTTTTACACCATATACCTTAGGCTTTTTAGGTAACAAAATATAGACATCAAAAAAATAAGCAACATTTATCTAATCCTCGTCCTTTTGAAGGGCTACAACATCGGCAACGCCTCGACCAAGATGTAGAAATCATATTGCGACCTTGGGTTAACTTGCCTCGAACATTTTAGAAGGCTGTTGTAACATCGGTTGTGAAGCCTGCAAGATGCAGAAAATTTTATCAGGTCTTGGGCATGATTATTGAATTACTATTATCCCATATACCTAAGGCTTTAAGGAATAAGCAAATATTTATTATGTGATAAATATAATATGCCAATTTAACGTATTCCTGATGTGTACTCATCCTAATACAAAGGACTAATGAAACTTCTTATTAAACTATTATTACAAATTAACGCACATCTCTATTTATTAAACAAATTATATATTAAAGGTGTAACAAGCTAATGGGAGAAAAGCCACAATTAATACATATGAGCTTGAAAGAGAACCAGCTACTCTACGTTTAATGTCATGACTTATAAATAACACTATCATTTCTCGTTCTTCGCAATTTAAAATCTCTAAGAAAGAGATTCGCGAATGCTTAGCCATATAAATTCCAACTCGACATATTTAAAATCTACATGAGATTAGCACAAGTTTTCTTTTACGTTAATAACAAATCAAGTCTAGCATGTTTAAAAATCTACTTGAGACTGCATAAACTATCTTCGTTTAATTGTTAAGGAAAAAGCTAAGGTTTTTAAACCGTTAAGTACAAAAATTTATTACCGTTCTCACTTCTAATTGTGTTCAAAACACTATTTTAATCTTCTTTTTTTTTTTAATTTTTCATGCACAAAAATTTAAAATTTTTGCTATTTTTCACAAAAATCACATATTTTTGGTGGAAAAACGGGTTACGTGAGAACAACGGTTGCAGGTAAAATCAAATCAATAGATTCCCACCATACTAAAACCACACATTGTCCTTAATGTGATATTAATACCCCCATACTAATTTCAAAGCATAATTCAAGTATTAAGGGTTAATCGATAAGATTAGGATATGGGATTCCCTAAATGAAGCTGAGGATATGAAGCTCGAATAAATGGATAAAACCATGAGCACGAGAGTCTTCAGAATTCGAGTAATCCTGGACAAAACAACATAAACCAACGAAACTCGAAACACGAGAAAGGAAAGGCAAGCCCCCTCTCATTAGTTGTTAGAAAATAGATAAGAAGATAGAAATGCTTGTTTTTGTTAACCGAGTCACGGGCTTGACTCGACCCCGAATTAAGTTGTCCTTGGGGAAGCAAATGAAATACCACCGGCTCTAAGTGGAGATACCGGGGTCAAAGATCGTATCTTCACTCCCGGTGGAGCAAGATAAAAGAGAAACCTCGGGGTAGGTGAGAAATGGGAGAAAAGTCCGGATAACAAATGTGAAGGAATCGTCATCTTTAACATTTTGGAATAAAACATTCTTACTTCCCCTTTGGTCTTCATTAAGCTCTTCAAAATTATCAATCACGGGAGTATCAGACTCAAAATTTAGGCAAATCTCAACATCCGGTGGTTCCGGAGGAGGACAAGGAAATGATGGATCGAAATGAAATGATTCAAACTCGGGAAGTTCCAAAAAAGGATCATTTGAATTATCAATGCTAATCAACACCTCCTGATCGGGCTCAATCTCAAAAAGAAACAAATCATACTCGGGAAAGTGAGTTAATTTGCATGAGTTGTGGTAACTGCCATCTTCGCGTCTCTTACGTATGATCGCTAAATGTCTCGAATTCGGGTAAAGAATTTTCCAATTGTCGAATGAGAAGTTTGGTGGACATCCTCAAAGAAACGCATCACTATCCTCGACGGGGATACGGACACATTGAGGAGGAGACTCGAGCACAATGGATCCGGTGTGGGTTTGTTTTTCAAAGATTCGATATTATAAATAAGACGATGGACGTTTAATAATTTCTCATGAAGAATAACGTCTTGGATTTGAAGAATGTCTTCTAAATCAAACTTTTTTTCTTCTTGTTCGACATCATTCATCTCCTCGAAGCTAACGTAATCGACGTCCTCAAAATCATCGTCATCACTCGAAGTATCATCATTTGGATCAAAATCGGCTTCAACAATTTCCGGTGAAATTGGATCAATATGAGCAAGTTCACCGGCGAACTCCTCGAGAATAGGGTCAATCTTAGAAGAATGAACAATCGAAGTATCACGGTCAATCAAAGATTCCACAAAATCAATTTCAACATTAACATGATTATTATCATAATTAGGCACATCACTCGTATCGTCGGAAAATACCCTCGAACTCACTTGGGATTAGGACAAGGTTCTCAATACTAGGAGTAGAGTAAGATGCTCGTCCCCATACTTTAGAGAGTTATCGGGCTTCACGATCTGGTTATTTGGTTGTGATTGACTTTAGCCTTCTCCATTATAATCAGTTATTACTCCATCATCGTCATCATTGAAGTAGAAAAGCGGACGATTCCAGCTTGGACAATTAATATATTCTGAAAACTCTTCACTGATATTTCGTACATCTTCAAGGAGTTTACTCATATTCAATGCTCGTATATATCCTTCTCTTGTCGTACTAGCTTGTCCATCAAAGCATCTTTAATTTTGCCAAATCTCTCCCAAGCTATCAATATAACATTTAGTGTTACTCCAAAAGGTATACGACTAAACTTCCTCAAGAAGGTGCAAACGTCTTTCAAAAAGTTGTCTCTAGCTTCTTCATCATCAATCATAGAAAATTTCCAATATGGAATAAAACTTTGAGTTGTCGGCTTCTTCTTCTCTTGTTGAATTCCTTTAAGAATTTACAAATTGTTTATAAGCTTAAGAAGCAATTCTTAAAAAACTTCAGGTTGATTCTGCTCTTCTTCCATAGCTTGCTTAATCTTAAGAAATCTCTCCTCGGCTAGCAATAAAGCCATGCACTTCTCATTAGGAGGTATATGATCATACTCCTTTAAAAAAGCTTGTATAGCTTCCATTAAGTCGTCACGAGCTTGCAAAATTTCGTTACTCGTCTCTTGAGGAAATTGATGATTGTCGGGAGACTGCGGGGGTTGATATTGGTCAAAACCAAAAGAATTAAGATCATAGCAAGAATTTTGCTCACAATAATATTCATTCATTGGTTGACATTGAAAAGAGTCATGAGGACCCCCGCAATTTGCACAACAAAGATATTGTTGAGAAGAACTTTGAGAATTTTGTGGAAAATAATTATCATTAAAGTTTTGATTGTAACACGGCTCTTGTTGATAGACAAGCGGGAACTGTAGTGGACAATCATAACCATAATGAGCATTATTTCCATATAACTCACACAAGTAAGTCTCAAACTGGAGTTGTGGAGGGGGTTGGGAAGAATATGAGAATTAATAGCACAAGCAATTCGGATTACTTGCGTGTACAAAAGGAAACCAACAATTGCTCTTCAACCCGTAGCAAGGTGATAAATGACAGAATGTCCGAAGAGTGAATAAATCGAAATAATGAGGGTTAATAGAAATTAAGAATTAAACGAAATAAGAGGATCGAGAAGATTTATATGATTTTTCAATAATAAAATAAGGAAAAATAAGAAAAAATATTTTTGGGTTTTTTTTATAAAGTACAAGGAAAAATAAAAATAAAAATAAGATATAAAATATTTATTGGCATTTTTCTATTTTTCTATATAAGAAATAGTTTACAAATTTGGAAAGCAATTTAACTTCTCGGGGAAGGATCTTCAAAAAACTAATCTCCGTAAGAAACGCGAAAAATCGTTACAAAATCCCCGGCTGCGGCGCCAATAAACTTGATCCGTCCAAATAATACCTAATAAAATATATATTATTTATATATTAGATACGTAATTATGATGAATTAGCACAATAATAGATATAGTATAGTATTTCCGTCAAGTTAAGAAATCACTTTTAACCAAAGTGATATCTCAAAAACCTTCCGGGTCGTTTCCTCGACGAGAGGTGAATGGAAATCTACGTTCAAGTTGTAATTCGAGCTTGAATGTCATAAAAGTTTTTGGTTTTGTTTTCTAAATCTACTTAAAAGGAAAACATATAAAAGGAAAGCTAAACTTTTGATTTTAAACTATTTTTATACTAAAAATTAAACTAATATTAATTCTAAGTTTTAAATCTACAAGATTATACTAAAATTGATCTAAGAAAATTAAACTAAAATAATGCTTGCTAAGTGCGTGTTTGTTCATTAAGTGCGGGCTTAGGTTTACGAATTAAAATGACAAGGTAAACGAAATGCTTAAAATTAATGACAAGAAATTAAAATTGCATTTAAAATTAACTGACCGGAAACGTAAATCGAAAAGTCTATACTTATGACTAAATATTTTTTAAATCTTTTTAACCCGCACCTAATTTCCAAATCACTAATACTTAACACGCACTTAATAAATCTAATCTGTACTCTTAAAGAATTTGAACATATCATTTAAATAAATCTACACTAAAGCATAACGGCAAATAATAAAAACAATTTTATATAGATAAAAAACTACTACTAATTAATTGAAAAAAGGATTAGAAAAAATGGAACCGAATTGAAGACCCGCAATTAAACGAATACCACACGATTTATTTAGCTAAGCAAATAATCAAATTCGGTCAGCTAAATAAACCCGTAAGCTCAGAGCCTCATGTTGTTTGACTGGTACCAAGAGCAATAAACAAAACATAATCTGTTAATGTTAATAACAGTTTATAACACAAATCATGAATTTGCAAACCACTAGGCCCAATCTAGTTCAAATCTAACGCAACCCATTTAAAGATACAAACCAAAAGGCCCAATATGAATTTTTTTGAACCAACACAGGCCCAGATCCTTGATCAAACCTAATTCTATTGCAAGACGTGGCCCAAATTCGTTTTACATAGTAACATTTTCAACAATGGCTTGAAAATAAGCCTTAATAAGCTTCCAAAAAACTGACGAACAAGCTATTCCAAATCCAAATAAGCTTCTAATCAAAGCCTAAACCCAAACTTTAAAAAATCTCAAACAAAAAGCCAATAAGCAACCCGAAATAAGCTCTTGATCACGAATAAGCCAAGGAACCAAACAAGCTATCCAAATAAGCTAGCTACAAACTAAATTATTAGAAATCATTTTTTTTCTACCGTTTAAACATATTCCTAAATCAGATCCGAAAATGAATAAGCTAAAACACCTTTTTTGAGCTTATGAAATAAGCTCAATTTGAGAAAACAAGATCTAAACATTTTTATTCAGGTTTATCTATTTAGGAGCTCATTAAAATTGATAATAAGATGATATTTGAAAAAGGTTTCGGAAATAAAAGCCTGAATAAGCTGATTTCAGCTTATTTGAGCTTATCGTGTTTAAAACAATCAAAAGCTAATAAACCAAAACCATAAAAGCTTAAATAAGCTTATAGGATTAGATCTAATAGATTTTGAAACGATAAGCACAAGAGATAAGCTCGGAATAAGCTCGAACGAAAATTTGCTTATAAATAAGCTAATGATGATTTTGAAATAAGAACAAATAAGCTTGCATAAATGAAAAACTTACATAAAACTTTTGAAAATAAGCTGTTTACAATAAGCCTACACTATTACAATAAGCTAAAAAATTATCTAAGCTAAACCTACTCTAATAAGCTAAAATAAGCTGAAACAAAACTAGGAAAAATAAAGTAAAAAAAAGTAGTCAAAAATGAGGGGGGCAGATTGGTTTATAGAGCCAAGAAGGGGTGGTTTTGTAAATTTGACCCAATCATTGGGTACTCATTCAGCCAATCATTGGCTTGATAACGTGCTTCCTCGGATCGAGTAAAAATTGCAGCGGATCCAGCCGATCATAATGTGACACGTGGACTTTCCTCAGCTTATTATTCACGCACTCAATGTCATCTGTTGGATCA
Organism: Tanacetum coccineum; assembly: GCA_026074375.1. Taxonomy (NCBI): domain Eukaryota; kingdom Viridiplantae; phylum Streptophyta; class Magnoliopsida; order Asterales; family Asteraceae; genus Tanacetum; species Tanacetum coccineum. The sequence goes on from BQNB010025924.1 coordinate 8,665, forward strand.
ACTTTCTTTTGTATTTTGCATTGAGAGAATGAGATATCACAGAATTGCATGTCACGTGGACATTTCCAATTCGTCCTTCCAATCTATAGTGCTACATCACGTGACAATTTTTGATTTAATTGTTTGTCACATGATGATGACGTCGCATATCCATATTATGATGCAAATGAACATTTTGCTCTTGAACTATGTATAACTTCATGGGCCGAGTAAGACATTGGGCTGGTTTGGATTAAGTATTGTCATGGGCTAGCAAATATATGGGCTGGCCCGGCCCATATAAATGGGTTACGGGCCGGCCCAGTAAACAATGAAAGCACCGTTGAATCCGTTTTCCCATCCACTTTTCATTCTCTTGCTCGGTTTTGTCCGGCTTTGTCTTTATTTTTGTCCTTTTCTTGATATTCGTACCTGCACATACACAAACACAAAAACAACATATATTTGCAATTTTTATTATGTTTTTGATATTTTTGGGTCATTTTTCATGGTAAAAAGTATGTATAAAATAGCGAATACCAAATTCCCCCATACTAAATTATTGCCGTGTCCTCACGCAATGTAATAAATTCACACTTAAAACTAAAAAATTCTAATCCCCTCAAACTAATCACTTTGAAAAGTAGCAAAGTGCTCATCTAAAGGAATTAAGAAATCAAAAGTTAAGAAACGCCTCGTTTTTCTATTTTCAATATTTTTTATTTTTTTACTTTTTTTTTATAACTTTCCATCACTTCATAACATTATATTTTTCATTTTTTTTACTACTTAGGATCATAGAACAAGCAAAATAAATTCATCGTCCCCAACTTTCACTTTTCCATACTAAGCTTAAAAACAAGATCATTGTCAATTACAAGTCATGACACTAACACTACTCATAAATACTAATTGTGTACTTACTTTTCCTCCCGCAAATCCTACTTTTGTATCTCAATATTTTACTTAAGTCATATACCCGAAGGCTCTTTAAGACTTTTATTTCGATACTTATTAATTCCAAAAATAAAGCGTAATGGTTAATTAAAAATAGCAATAATTAGATCCTCAGCCCATGTTTTTTTTTATTTTTTTTTAATTTTTTTTGATTAAATTTTTTTTTTTTTTTTCGTTTTTTTTTGTTTTTTTTTTATTTTGTTTTTTCAAAAAGATCAAATGTCATCAAGATTAAAGTCCACATCGAGGCAACCAAAATTTGGCTTTTATTAGGTTACTTAAGCAAAGCACCATTCATGTCATATACCCTAAGGCTCTTTAAGACATGAATGGACCAATCTTATTTGCACCATATACCCTTAGGCTCTTTAAGGTACAAAATAAGACAACAAAAAAAATAAGCAACATTATTAAACCTCGGTCCTTTAGAAGGCTACAACAAACGCCACCGCTCCACTAGTATGTACAAACATATTTCGACCTTGGTACTTCCTCGACCTTTTAGAAGGCTGTAACATCGGTTGTGAGCCGGCAAGATGCAACAAACTTTTATCAGTCTTGGATTATTATTGAATTCTACTTATCCCATATACCCTAAGGCTCTTTAAGGAATAAGCAAAATATTTATTAATGTGATACATATAATATGCCAAATTAAGTATTCCTGATGTGTACTCATCCTAATCACAAAGGACCTAAAGAAAACTTCTATTAACTAATTATTAACAAAAAAAACCGCACAACTCTATTTATTAAACAATTATATATAAAGGTGAAACAAGCTAATGGAGAAAAATCCACAATTAATACATATAGCTTGAAAGAGAACCAGATACTCTACGTTTAATTCATGACTTATAAATAACACTATCATTCTCGTTCTTCGCATTTAAAAATTCTCTAATAAAGAGATTCGCAATGCTTATCCATGATAAATTCCCACTTGACATATTTAAAATCTAACATGAGAATACACAAGTTTTTCTTTTAGCGTTTATAACAAATCAGTCACGCAATGTTTAAAATCTACTTGAGACTAGCATAAACTATCATCGTTAAATGTTAAGGAAAAAGCTAAGGTTTAAAACCGATCAAGTCAAAATTTATTACTCGTTCTCACCTTTATTTGTGTCAAAACACTTATTAAATCACTTTTTTTTAAATTTTTCATGCACAAAAATTTAAAATTTTTGCTATTTTTCACAAAAATCACATATTTTTGGTGGAAAAACGGGTTACGTGAGAACAACGGTTGCAGGTAAAATCAAATCAATAGATTTGATTGAGGGGTGGGAGGGTGGGGTTGGTGTGGTTAGTTGTGAGCCACCATACTAAACTACACCATTATCCTTAATGTGATATTAATACCCCCATACTAATTTCAAAGCATAATTCAAGTATTAAGGGTTAATCGATAAGATTAGGATATGGGATTCCCTAAATGAAGCTGAGGATATGAAGCTCGAATAAATGGATAAAACCATGAGCACGAGAGTCTTCAGAATTCGAGTAATCCTGGACAAAACAACATAAACCAACGAAACTCGAAACACGAGAAAGGAAAGGCAAGCCCCCTCTCATTAGTTGTTAGAAAATAGATAAGAAGATAGAAATGCTTGTTTTTGTTAACCGAGTCGACGGCATGACTCGACCCCGATTTAAGGTTGTCCTTTGGGAAAGCAAATGAAATACCACATCGGCTCTAAATGGAGATACCGGTTCAAAGATCGTATCTTCACTCCCGGTGGAGCAAGATAAAGGAGAAACCTCGGGGTAAGTGAGAAATGGGAGAAAAGTCCGGATAACAAATGTGAAGGAATCGTCATCTTCAACATTTTGGAATAAAACATTCTCACTTCCCCTTTGGTCTTCATTAAGCTCTTCAAAATTATCAATCACGGGAGTATCAGACTCAAAATTTAAGCAAATCTCAACATCCGGTGGTTCCGGAGGAGGACGAGGAAATGACGGAAATGACGGATCGAAATGAAATGATTCAAACTCGGGAAGTTCCAAAAAATGATCATTTGAATTATCATTGCTAATCAACCCCTCCTGATCGGGCTCAATCTCAAAAAGAAACGAATCATACTCGGAAGAGAAAAAAATTAGCATATAGTGTAACTGCCTACTCTCGTCTCTTCCGTATGATCGCTAAAAGTCTCGAATTCGGGTAAAGAATTATCCAAATGAGAAAGAGAAGTTTCGGACTCCTCAAAGAACGCATCACTATCCACGACGGGGATAGGAAATTGAGAAGGAGACTCGAGCACATGATCCGGAGTGGGGTTGTTTTTCAAAGATTCGATATTATAAATAAGACGATGGACGTTTAATAATTTCTCATGAAGAATAACGTCTTGGATTTGAAGAATGTCTTCTAAATCAAACTTTTTTTCTTCTTGTTCGACATCATTCATCTCCTCGAAGCTAACGTAATCGACGTCCTCAAAATCATCGTCATCACTCGAAGTATCATCATTTGGATCAAAATCGGCTTCAACAATTTCCGGTGAAATTGGATCAATATGAGCAAGTTCACAGGCGAACTCCTCGAGAATAGGGTCAATCTTAGAAGAATGAACAATCGAAGTATCACGGTCAATCAAAGATTCTACAAAATCAATTTCAACATTAACACGATTATTATCACAATTAGGCATATCACTCGTATCGTCGGAAATACCCTCGAACTCACTTGGGATTAGGACAAGGTTCTCAATACTAGGAGTAGTGTCAAGATGCTCGTCCCCCATACTTAGAGAGTTATCGGGCTCCTCGATCGGTAATTCTGGTGTGATTGCTTTAGACCTTCTCCATATAACAGTATACTCATCATCGTCATCATTGAAGTAGAAAAGCGGACGATTCCAGCTTGGACAATTAATATATTCTGAAAACTCTTCACTGATATTTCGTACATCTTCAAGGAGTTTACTCATCAATTCTCGAATATCCTCTTGTCGATATTGCTTGTCCATCAAAGCATCTTTAATTTGGCCAAATCTCTCCCAAGCTATCAATATAACCTTTGGTGTTACTCCAAAAGGTATACGACTAAACTTCCTCAAGAAGGTGCAAACGTCTTTCAAAAAGTTGTCTATGGCTTCTTCATCATCAATCATAGAAAAATTCCAATATGGAATAAAACTTTGAGATGTCGGCTTCTTCTTCTCTTGTTGAATTCCATTAAGAATTTGCAAATCGTTTATAAGCTTAAGAAGAAATTCTTGTAAAACTTCAGGTTGATTCTGCTCTTCTTCCATAGCTTGCTTAATCTTAAGAAATCTCTCCTCGGCTAGCAATAAAGCCATGCACTTCTCATTAGGAGGTATATGATCATACTCCTTTAAAAAGGCTTGTATAGCTTCCATTAAGTCTTCTTGAGCTTGCAAAATTTTGTTACTCGTCTCTTGAGGAAATTGATGATTGTTGGGAGACTGCGGGGGTTGATATTGGTCAAAACCAAAAGAATTATGATCATAGCAAGAATTTTGCTCACAATAATCTTAATTCATTGGTTAACATTGAAAAGTGTCATGAGGACCCCCGCAATTTAAACAACAAAGATATTGTTGAGAAGAACTTTGAGAATTTTGTGGAAAATAATTATCATTAAAGTTTTGATTGTAACACGGCTCTTGTTGATAGACAAGCGGGAACTGTGGTGGACAATCATAACCATAATGAGCATTATTTCCATATAACTCACACAAGTAAGTCTCAAACTGGAGTTGTGGAGGGTGGTTGGAAGAATATTGAGAATTATCGAAAGAATTCGGATTACATCGTGGACAAAATGAACCAACAAATTGCTCTTCACACCCGTAGCAAGGTTGATAAAATGAAGACATGTCGAAGAATTAATCGAATAAGAGGGTAAATAGAATAAGAATTAAACGAATAAGAGGATCGAGAAGAATATTTATAGATTTTTCAAATAATACATAAGGAAAAATAAGAAAAATATTTTTGGGTTTTTTTATAAAGGAAAAGGAAAAATAAAAATAAAATAAGAAAAAAATATTTTTGGATTTTTATATTTTTTATATAAGAAAATATTTACAAATGAAAGCAATTAACTTCACGGGGAAGGATCTTCAAAAACACTAATCTCCGAACGAAACGCGAAAATCGTACACAAATCCCCGGCAGCGGCGCCAAAAACTTGATCCGTCCAAATCAATACCTATAAAATATATAATATAATATATAGATACGTAATAATAAGAATAGGCCAATAATAGTATAGTATAGTATTTTCCGTCAAGTTAAGAAATTCACTTTTAACCAAAGTGATATCTCAAAAACCTTCCGGGTCGTTTCCTCGACGAGAGGTGAATGGAAATCTACGTTCAAGTTGTAATTCGAGCTTGAATGTCATAAAAGTTTTTGGTTTTGTTTTCTAAATCTACTTAAAAGGAAAACATATAAAAGAAAAGCTAAACTTTTGATTTTAAACTAATGTAAATCGAAAAGACAATACTTATGACTAAATATTTTTTAAATCTTTTTAAACCCGCACCTAAATTCCAAATCACTAATCACTTAACACGCACTAATAAATCTACTCACTACTCATAATGAATTTAAACATAGCATTTAAAAATAAATCTACACTAAGCATGGCAAAAATCAAAATAATATTATAAAATAAAAACTACACTAATTAATTGAAAAAGGATTAGAAAATGGAACCGAATTGAAGACCCGCAATTAAACGAATACCACCCGATTTATTTAGCTAAAGCAAATAATCAAATTCGGTCTAGCTAAATAAACCCGTAAGCTCCGCGCCTCATGAGTAGACCGGTACCAAGAGCAATAAACAAAACACAATCTGTTAATGTTAATAACAGTTTATAACACAAATCATGAATTTGCAAACCACTAGGCCCAATCTAGTTCAAATCTAACGCAACCCATTTAAAGATACAAACCAAAAGGCCCAATATGAATTTTTTTGAACCAACACAGGCCCAGATCCTTGATCAAACCTAATTCTATTGCAAGACGTGGCCCAAATTCGTTTTACATAGTAACATTTTCAACAATGGCTTGAAAATAAGCCTTAATAAGCTTCCAAAAAACTGACGAACAAGCTATTCCAAATCCAAATAAGCTTCTAATCAAAAGCCTAAACCCAAACTTTAAAAAATCTCGAACAAAAAGCCAATAAGCAACCCGAAATAAGCTCTCGATCACGAATAAGCCAATGAACCAAACAAGCTATCCAAATAAGCTAGCTACAAACTAAATTATTAGAAATCATTTTTTTT
>BQNB010025924.1:17992-34286 GCA_026074375.1 Tanacetum coccineum
TTAAACGCACCCTTTTTCGGTGTCAACACAATCAAACGCACGCGTTTCGGTGTCACAATAACAAACGCACCCATTTGGTGGAAACAAAACCAAACACACCCATTTGCTCGTCTTTAATACCAAACGGACCCGCTGTCCCAAACAGCCCATTCGGCTGTTAAACCCACAACCAAACACCCCCTTGCGTTGTTACTAATAACCAAACGCAAACCCAACCCCGACACACTCGGCTGTCCCGCGGCCAACACGCATCCTACGTGGTGGTGGTGACTGCCAACGCACCCCGTGGTGGTGGCAGTCAACCGAACACACCCCCATGGTGTTTTTATTACAACTACACGCAAACCAAACATCCCCTTGATGTTAACCTTAAACCGTACCTGGCTGTGACCACAACCGACCCACCCCATGGTGGCGGTGACTGCCAAACACACCCTTGTGGTGGTGGCAGTCGACCAAACGCACCCGTGGTGCGATTTCTGCTAGACCAACGCACCCCGTCGTGGTGATAAACCACGAAACCAAACGCACCCTAACTGTGGTGAAACCACAGCCAACAAACACCCCTATGTTGCTGAATCTATAAACAAAACGCACCCTTCGTGGTGCTAAGCATAACCAAACGCAGCCTCGTGCGTTGACACAACCAACCCGACGCACCCTTTTTGTTTGCTAAACCCGACCCGTACGCACCCTGCGGCTGTGACCCGAACCCAACGCACCCTCTTTGGTGCTTATAACAAAACCACCCGCACCCTTGTTGCTAAGCCACCGAAACAACACCCTTGTGTTGTTTAGCCACAAAACGGACGCACCCTTTTTGTTATTATACCACCGAACGCACCCCATAGTGGTGATGTCGAAAATGATAGTGGTGGTGTTATGGTGATGATGATGATACCGTGGTGGTGGTGGACACGGGCTGAGACAGCCGGAGGGGGAGAGGAGACCGCGAGTGAGGGCGAGTGATTATGGGGATCGGGTAGATCGGGCTATGAGGAGTATATTTGGTCTTGGCCGGAATACCCGCCGGAAAACTTTTCCGGCGGCGGCGGCATGGTGGCGACGGTGGCTGGCCGGTGGCCGGAATTTATGGGAGGGGAGGGAGAGAGTTTATGAGTATGTGTGTGTGTATAAGAGATGAAATGAAATGAAATATATAAATTTTATATATATATAAAACTTTAATATTAAAATGTAATATGTTTAATAGTTGAGGGTTTGTTTTGTAAATATTTTACAGGGACCAAAAGTGAAAGTTTTAGGAAACTTTTATAATATATTGGTTCGGGACTCATTTGAGCGGCTTAACGAATGATTCAACGCACGAAACTTGCGCCATTGTTTTTCAAATCATTTTTCCGATAAAAATGAGTATTCGCTTGATAATATTTCATAAATATTTTATAACATTTAATAAAATATCTGTTATTCATTTTGCGAACCGGTTTTGCCTCGTCCGAAATAAAAATGGATTTAAGCTCGAGTATTCACGTTATCAACAACGCTTCTAATTAAAAATGATGAATAATTTATTTAATATTTTTATTAAATAAATACTGATAACTAAAAACAAATTTTAATTATTTTTGTGTGTCCGCGTTGTATGTTGTTCGTTAAATGTTTGCGGTGCTGTTTTAGCCCTTTTCGGCTCGTTTCCAGGTCTTGGGCAAAACTAAAAAGTTGTCTGGAATATCGTTTCACATCAAATTGCTTTAGAGTCCGAGCCGTGAATACGTGATATAGATGATCGTTCTTATAAGTCAAGCCAGACCCTAAAAGTCAACGATTGAAATCGTCATTCAAAAATTCAAAAATTCTCGGATGTTACACATGAGGGGATCCCCGCGGCTCAGATGATGGACTCTCCTCATCCTTAACGAAACATCGATAGCATTATTCGGTCTTTCTTCAAACACAACTCCCCTACGAATCATCTCCTAGTAGAACTCATAAGCTTAAACTCTAGTCCAATAGAGATCTCTCTCGACTCGTTCTTTCTGCATACTAAGAGGTGTATTGCTTAACCTTGCTTCTTCCAGTTCTTTCTTCAACTTCTTACACTCAACTCTTTCTTCAGCATTACCAAAGTCTTTAATAATATCTTCTAATGCAACCTCTCTTTCTCCCACACTGCATCGCACTTCATTACCCAAACCTGCAATCAACTTACCGTAATACTTGTCCTTTGCCTTCTCTTCTTTTTGACCAATGCATGGGTGGTCTCGCGACCACACACTCATCTTGTAAGAGAAGCAATCCGACTCAAAAGAGAGTTAATGTCCCTCCTCATGAAACTAGGCAACAAACTATCACCATCCTCTCAAAGGAAAGTGGTAGTAGACGACTCACCTACCTCATGCACACTATTCAAAATCGTCTCATCCTCGGGCTCGACCGTCTCCTCAACCTCAACCACATCTTCGGACTCTGAATCCGAAGCAGGTGGCGGTGGATTAAGAGGATCCGTCTCTACATAAGGAAATATCAGCTCCGGCTCATTCTCTTCTCCCTCAACGTCTACTTCCATATCCTCTTCTTCATGAGGTTCTTCCTCCTCAAACTCTTCTTAGTCTTCGAACTCTTCTTCTTCTCCTAGTTCCTCATTCTCATCGACTAAGGCATGCTCGAGTTGGTTCGGCTCGACCTTGGGTAAGTCATCAACATGATCAGGGGGAAATACGTTCACCATGCTAATCTGGAAATTACATAATAGTACTTTAATAATAATTATATTCTAATAAGAATTATTATTATTAGAAATAACGGTTGCGTAATTATGCAACAAACCACTATGCTTCCAAACAAGCCTAATAGTCAACATATCTTAAATATATAATAGTATATTTATTATATAACCGCATAACAATCATGCACCCAACACGCGCAAAAATATTTTAATAATCATGCACCCAACACGTGCAAAACCATTTTAATAATCATGTACCCAACACGTGCAAAACCATTTTAATAATCATGCACCCAACACGTGCAAAAACATCTAAAGAGAAAACTCTTTTCGTCAGTAACCAAAGGCAACGAGGAGTCTTGGCGCGTGTAGAAGAGTTATAGTTTAGATTTTTAAAACTCGACCTAGTTCTCTATAACCTTAGGCTTTTGATACCAATCTGTAACACCCCTATTTTATGCGCAGCGGAATACACAATGTGTGTTACTTCAAAGCACAATACACCAAGATATAGAAAACAACTCAAAAGAGACGTTTATAAAACATGTGTTCCATTATTTAAATCAGAGTAAATGCGTTAGGTCCCACAGAAATCGTAACCAAATCCATTACAACATTTGAAAAGTAATGGTTTCAAATTTAAAGACATTGTTTTATAAAAAACAAGGAACACATTAGCAAGCTTCTACACAAGCGACCACACGCACAAGACCTCCACTCTACTGTTGCCATCACCCTTGGTTACCTGAGATAAAACATGCTTAAAACGTCAACAAAATTGTTGAGTGAATACACAGAGTTTATAAACAATAAGTAATAAACTTTGAACACGCATATAGTTCTCGGGAAAAATATTACAACGAATACAATGTATCAAATTTCATTTCACGCATTAAGCTCATGACACCGATACCTTAACAATACATATATCTTTTCATATGTCTAAATCGTGCCCCAAAACAAGGTATGATCGCCGCATACATACTCGTCTCAATACAAAACGTCTGTTTGACAGGGTGTTCACTGTCGGATCCATACCCCGGACGGGGTTGTCAAACCCAATAGATCTATTTAATGCACAAGCGTTTACCTCACCGGGTAATTAACGGTTCATGATATTAGGGACTTTGGCAATCGCTACTCATGGGGAAATATCACATAATCGGGTTCAGCATACCATAAAATCATATGTGTTTGATTTTCAAAAACAAGCATGTATCTCCCTCGCGGGTTTATAAAACATCAAAAGATTTAAAAATGCAAGGCTATGAACTCACCTTAATTAAAAGTATCCAATCAAACAACTCAACACGAGCAAATAACTTCACGTCTCAACCGCAACCTATATATATTAATATATATATAGCGGTACGTGACTACGAGAACATATACCATATAATCATAACTAGCATATATATAATTATATACTACAATCTCCAAGTGCGACGCAAAACCTTTATCTCGACGCACCAACAATGGTTCAACATTTATCGCAAAGTTTCTATCTTTAGAAAGTTGTCGAAAGTAAGGATAATATAATCCGAACTCATATTTCATTATTACTTAACTAACATTACGAACCCTTTTCTCATCGAAGACCATATTAAAAAATATATGCAAGTTTGACTTTCAAAAGTCAAACTTCGTAGTTGACTTTTACACCAAAAATGACCAAATCTTAATTTGGCCGTAAAACGTTCGTTATTAAGAGTTACGCGACGAGCCACCTAGCAAAACGTAGCTAAAAGCGAACTCTATCACTTTTCAATATCAAAAATAACTTTCAAAAATTTATTGATACGCTACGAAGCGTTCAAACTTTCTGGTCAAAATAGACGAGTACGAAACCCATTGAAACGTCATTTTCACCATCAATGACATCAAAAATACACCTAGCTATCCTATCTCCGTCCACTAGATCTTCAAAATCGTGTTCAAACTCTATAAATATTTGTGGTTAACTACATTTTTGGTCCTTGTGTTTAACAATATAACGTTTTAGTCAGTTGTTTAAAATGTAACAGTCTAACAGTCCGATCTAATCAGTTCTGTGATATAACGACCTGTAACGACTAACTATTGGTCTCCATTTGTGTTGCGACTATTAATCGGTCGCGATCTCTTCGGTCCTGACTAAACCACAATGGACAAAGTGTGCTGATTTGACTCGAATTGGACGCAATAAGTGGCTTTTTGAGTTTCTGACTTATTGATTTCTTACCATTAATGTTGTTAAATCCTCTTGAAATCTTACCATTAATGGACTCTTTACTGCATATTAAACCAAAGAGTTAACTACATTTTTGGTCCTTGTGGTTTGTCGGATATAACGGTTTTAGTCCAATAGTTTAAAATGTAACAGATCTCGTCCATTTTTGGTAAAAAGTAACACTTTTGGTCCACTTTTGGTCCTTGTGGTTTGTCGGGTATAACGGGTTTAGTCCAAAAATGGACCAAAAGTGTTACAGGTTGATCAAAAATAGACGAGATCTGTTACATTTTAAACTATTGGACTAAAACCGTTATATTCGACAAATCATAAGGACAAAAAATGTAGTTAACTCTAAATATTTATTCGACACATTCGCACTTGGATCTATAGCAATAATCATATGCATGCAATTTATGTAAAACAAATCGACATCATGAGAGAGTTAGACGACTTACAAACAACAAGTAAACGCAAGTAAAATCGACAACTAAGTTTCGTTCGGCTCCCCCCCTTGTGGTTCAAACTCAGACGAAAACCCAACAACAGAACAAAAACCTTTTTCAACAAACCAACCTCCCAATAACACTTATCCAACCTTAATGAACACCTTTTTAAGATCAAAGCCTCAAGTATCCAACCAATTTCTTAACTTTCAAAATACTTAGTGCATGTGAGAAATTCTTAGTGGGATTTATTTAGTTTTTTATGGGGATTAAGAATATATAAACGGATCGTATTGCATGTTGGAAAATTGACGGGTTTGGGTTGTGTGTGTGTGGCCGGCGACGAAGAGAGGGAGGGGGGAGGTAGTGTGTGTTTTTGTTTTATAAGAATGGTTAAGAATGTGTGAGAAAATCCTTTTATAGTTGGACATCTTTGGGCAATTGACACTATTAGTCCTTTTCTCGTTCCTAGTTTAGATAATTGACACACACATATTTTCCTTAAATAAAAACCGACCACCTATGTCTCGGGTTTATACTCCCGTGACTATTTTTCTTTCGACCAAATGTAATTCAGTTTAAAACATTTAAATAATGTTAATTTATGTGAGATCAAGACTTTTGACACGTATTTTATAAAAACACGTGGAAAAGCCATAAAACAAATAATTTTTTTAACTCTCTCAGACGCTTTAACAACCAAATACGTAACAACTATATCCAACTATATAGTAAAAATAATTATCATGGCTCGAGGTAAGAAGTATTGACCAGAAACACAAGGATCGTATACAACCCTTCACACCATTAGGAAGCGCCGTCCTGGTGCTTAGTTTGACTTATTCACTCTTTCATCTTTAGCAACGAGATGAGGGTACTTGTCTCTGAACTGATCTTTACGTTCTCAAGTAAACTCCGGTCCTCTTCGTGAATTCTAGCAAACTTTAACGATAAGAATCCGGCTTTGCTTAAGTCGCTTAACCTCTCGGTCTACAATTTCCACCGACTCTTTAATAAAGTGCAACTTATCATCAAGTTTAATCTCGTCAAGTGAGATGATGAGATTTTCATCCGCTAGACACTTTTTGAGATTGGAAACATGAAACGTGTTATGAATCCCTTTCAACTCTTCTAGAAGTTCCAACGTGTAAAGCCCCAGACCTACTCCTTGGCTTAAGATCTTGAATGGTCCGATGTAACGTGGACCCTAGGTTTCCCCCGCCGTTTTCCCCAAAACCAATAACGCCCTTCCAATGGTGATACCTTGAGCAATACCATATCCCTCTGACTTTTTCAAATTCCAAAGGCTTTCGATCTTCAATCCGCGTAGCTTTTCTCTGGCGACTAACGAGCAGTCAACAAGCGTGTTACTTAATTTGCACGATCTTCTTACGTTGTATTCCTTCCTCGAATCAAATTCTGAGACCAGTTGAGTTGGCTACTCCAACCTCACTCTAGTCAGACAGGCGATCTACATTTACCTCCATACAAAGCCTCAAAATGCGCGGCTGCCCCTTGAACTTGACGATGATAACTATTATTGTAAGAGAGACTTCGACCAATGACAGATGTCCTGACCCAACTACTTCCTAAAGATGATTCAACAGAGAACACCAACATATCTTCGAGCATTTGCATATGTTCTCCCTCGCTTTGACTCCTCAACCAATTGAGGGTGGTAAGCGTACTCCTATCTAAATTTTTCCCTAACGCAGCCTTCTGAAGCCGATCCTCTAAGAATTTTAGGGTACGAGAAATGGATATCTCAATTCCGAATGATTGATTATAGGAACACCATGCCTACACATAATATCCTTTAGGTAGAGTTGCGGAGCTTCACCTTACTATCATTAATCTTTGTTTGTGAGGAAATAAGCTAATTGGGTAAGTCGATCGACAATGACCCAAATCGAATCGTACCAACCGGGCGTCCTCAGAAGTTCAGAAACGAAATCCATAGTGATCTTTTCCCATTTCCACACGGGGGTTTCAGGTTTTTGAACTAGTCCAGACAGTCTTTGATGCTCTGCTTTAACCTTCGCACAAGTCAGACACTTGCTTACATAGGTGGCAATATCAGCCTTCATATTCGGCCACCAATATAACTGCTTCAGATCTTGATACATCTTGTCAGATCCTAGATAAATGGAGTACTTAGAATTATGCGACTCATGCATAATCAAGTCCCTTAGCCCACCAAATCGTGGCAACCAAACACGCTTTCCAAAACAACGAGTCCCATCAGGGTGTGAAACTTGAAAGTATTTCTTAAATCAACGTCTTCCCCAACTTATTTTAGGGACCCTTACTATTTTTCCTTTTCATCGCCTCCTTCTGAGCCTCAAGAATCTGCTTAGGTATATTGTTGTGTACAATCATCACCAAAGCTCGAACACGCAATGGCTTGATCCTTTCTTTTCCGACTTAAGGCGTCAGCCACTACATTCGCTTTTCCTAGATGATAACGGATTTCACAATCATAATCGCTTAGAAGCTCAATCCATCTTTGTTGTCTCATGTTAAGCTCTTTCTGATTGAGAATGTACTGGAGACTTTTATGATCAGTGAAAACCACACACTTTGTCCTGTATAAATAATGTCTCCACAACCTAAGAGCAAAACAATAACTCCCAACTCCAAATCATGAGTTGTGTAGTTCTCTTCGTGGACCTTCAATTTTCGGGAAGCATATGCTATAATTTTTTCCCGTTGCATCAATACGACTCCAAAACCTTTAAGTGATGCATCACAATAAACCACAAAATCTTCCGTCCCTTTTGGCAACGCTAAGATAGGTACGCTACACAATTTTTGATTCAGTTCTGAAAAGCATCCTCTTCTTCCTTACCCCACTCATATTTCTTATCTTTCTGAGTCAACTTAGTAAGAGGCTTGAAAATCAGAGAAAAACTTTCAATAAACCTCCGATAGTAACCAGCCAATCCAAGAAATTGCCTTACTTCTGTTGGCGTCGTTGGAGAAGCCCAATTCTTTATTACTTCAATCTTGGCAAGATCTACATTAACACCTTTATTGTCAATTACATGATCGAGAAACTGTACTGAATCTAGCCAAAAGTCAAACTTTGTAAACCTTGGCGAACAATTAACTTTCTTCTTATAAGCTCAAGGATAATCTTCAAATGCTCTCTATGCTCCTTCTTGTTTCAATGGAATAAATCAGAATATCATCAATGAACACAATCACACAGACTTATCAAGATATAGCTTGCATACTCGATTCATTAAGTCCATAAACACATCAGGCGCATTGGTCAGTCCAAACGACATCACTTGGAACTCAAAGTGACCATACCGAGTCTAAATATGCAGTAATTGGAATGTCCTCCTCTTTAATGTGAACTGATGGTAACCTGACCGCAAATCTATTTTCGAGTACACGCTCGAACCTTGAAGTTGATCAAACAAATCGTCGATTCTTGGAAGAGGATAACGGTTCTTGATCGTCAGCTTGTTCAGTTCGCGGTAATCTATGCACATTCGAAAGAATCCATATTGGGAATAAATCTTCAACTTCTAGTTCAAGAACTTAGTACTGCTCAACATATAACTACTAGTACTAACTGGTTAGTACTGCCAGAAGAAAGTTAGTACTGCCAGAACTAACTTAATACTGCTAGAAGACTTAGTACTGCCAGAGAAGATTAATACTGCTAAAGGAAGTCAGAGATGTCAGAAGATAA
The DNA here is from genome assembly GCA_026074375.1 of Tanacetum coccineum. Classification (NCBI taxonomy): domain Eukaryota; kingdom Viridiplantae; phylum Streptophyta; class Magnoliopsida; order Asterales; family Asteraceae; genus Tanacetum; species Tanacetum coccineum. The sequence goes on from BQNB010025924.1 coordinate 27,040, forward strand.
GGATTACTTAGAGATGAAGATTAGAAGATAATTATAGAATAGATTGTATCAAAATATTCTATAAGTTTATGTTTATCTTTAGTATATGTTGTAAGCCGACTAGGACTCCTTAGTCTATAAAAGGAGGCTCTAGGGCATTAGTTGAGATACAAGTTTTCATAGTTGTCAAGTGGATTTAGAAAAGCTTTAAGGTTGTAAACCCTAGTACTAGTGAAGAGTACTCGTATTATTAATCTAATAATATTGGAGCGTTTGGTTATATTCATTGTTCATTCTACTGCATCACAGTTTACTGTTTTATTCATAATACTTCTAGATATTAAGGTGTAGATTCCGCATACACTTTAGTATACATACAAAGTTTCTACAACAAGTTATTTTGAATTTATCCAAGGTAATTTAACCTTAGACAAGCTAAGGAATCAATCAAGGATTGGGATCAACAATCCATCCTTTTTCTTTACAAACAACACCAGAGCTCCCCACGGCGATGAACTCGGGCGAATAAATACTTTCTCTAACAGTTCCTGCAGTAGAACCGTCAGTTCTTTCATCTCGGACTGTGTCAGATGATACGGTGCTCGTGCAACAGGTGCAGCCCTTGGTACCAAATCGATTCTGAAATCTACTTGCCTTGGTGGTGGAAGTCCTGGAAAATAATTAGGAAACACCTTAGGAAAGTCATGAATTACTGGCACATCTTCTAGGCGTTTCTCCTTCGACTTCTTCTCAGTCACTTGTACTACAAATATCTGACAGCCTCTCTCGATATACTTACGGGCCTTAATACAAGATATGAACTTTAGTCGGGACGGACCTTTGTCACCCTCGACTACCAAAGTCTTGTTCCTACAAGGTATACGAACAACCTTCTTACCACAGACGATGACGGCATCTTGCTCAGCTAACCAATCCATCCCAATGATTACATCAAACGTACCAAGTTCAATAAGCATGAGATCGATTTCAAAAATATAGTTTACTAAATTTAGAGTGCAACCTCTCAACACCGAGTTAGTGCTAACCACTTTTCCATCAGCTATCTCAACTTCATAACTAACATCTAGTTTATCCGGGTTGATATCTATTAAGTGACTAAATCTAGCATTCACAAAACTCTTATTGAAACCCGAATCAAACAAAACAGAAATATAGCTGTTATTGAGTAAAAACGTACCCGTAACCACATTCGGCCCTTGCTTGTTAGCATCCTTAATCACGTAGGCTCGACCACTAGCATTTCCACCTTGTGGCTTGTTCTTCTTTGGGCAGTGGTTTTTTGTATGTCCTTGCTCACCACAATCATAACAAGTCATAACAAGTCTAAACGGGCAAAGTGTTTGCACCAGTGGCAACATTCTTCTCCTTGCAATACCTCGACTTGTGCCCAACCTTTCCACAGTTATGGCACTAGATCGTACAAGGACCAATATGATGAATAAAGCAACGGTTACACAACGGGGGTAGTCCAGTAGGTGCATTACCCTCATTCGGAGCAGTGGTCATAGCTTGCGCATTTCCTTGCTTTTGGTTATTCTGCTGATGGCGAGAGTTATCCTTGTAATTACCCCTACTACTGTTCCCACTTTGGAAGTTCTCCCACTTCCTTTTATTTCCTTCCATTGCCCTTTCATGCTTCGCTTGAATCTTTTGCTCCATCAACTTGTGCGCCATACATACAGCTTCACTCAGGTTGGTAGGCTTAGAAGTGACCTCACCCTTGATGTTCTCAGACAATCCTCTGATGTAGGCATCAACTTTCACACTTTCTGGCTCGACCATTCTTAGACACATTAAGGCCAATTCATTAAATCTCTGGGTATAGGCAACAATGTTAAATTCCTTAACCTTCAGATTCCATAACTCGTGCTCCATCCTTTGAACTTCTTCTGCTGGACAAAACTCTACAGTCATCATTTGCTTCATTTCAGTCTAGGGAATTTGGTTAACAACCTCCAATCCTATGGTTGCAACCTTCGTGTTCCACCAAGTCAAAGCAGGTCCTTGCAGTGTAGCAGCAGCGAACTTAACTTTCTTTCCTTCCGCACATTCACTGATTCCAAAAACCATCTTAGTTTTCTCAAACCATCTTCGCAACTCGACAGCTCCTTCGATACCATGAAAAATAGTAGGATTGCACTTTATAAATTCGGCAAAAGTGCATTCACGGGCGGAAGGTGCCCCACCTTGTCCAGATCCGCCAGCACCGCCAGCATTAACTCGCCTAGCTCGATCAGCAGTCAATGCCTCATTAACTCTTAATGTGATCATTCGCTCAATGGCAGCGTGAGTCAGAGAATATGGTTTTAAAAAGGAAATAAGCCTATCACTTTAAGACCAAAATAAGCTGTTTTGTTTGGTTATTTTTTTATCACAAACTTATCCCAAAAGATTTTAGATACTAAAGACACAAACTTTTTGATTCAAAGAACTTATATGAAGATAAGCCGAACCAAAAAGCTTAATAAAAAGCTTTAAAACAAGCTTAACTAAAACCACAAAACATTAAACCCACCTCGTGGCTCTTGATACCAATTGTCATAACCAAAATATCACTTCACTTCCATAATCAAACCAAGAAAATAAGATAAGAAGATGAGAAGAAAAGAGGAAGAATTTTAAAGAGTGAAAGTAGAAAGAGAAAATGGAAGGATTGAATAATATTATGTCCTACACACAAATGAACAACCAACCCTTCTCCTTGTGTGGAGAAGGGGTATTTATACCCACAACTAGGCCGACTCCTAATGAGCTTGTTGGGTCGTGTGGTTTTAATCTTGGGCCGGGCTCGGGATTACTTTATGCTTTAGCCCGCAACACTTACAATATTAGATCACATTAACGAGCCCGTTTACCCTTTTCTAGCCTATTACAACATTTACTAAATAAAGATAACGATTCCTTGTTTGACTCAATAATTTGAGGCTAACAGAATCTCTAGGGATGGGTGATGATGGTAGTGGTGGTGATGGTATCCTGGGTAGAGGTGATGATAAAGGTGACAGTGGAGATGGTGATGGTGATGGAGATGCAGGTGCAATACGCCAAGCCTCGATGTGTGCATCAAAGGATGATGGTAAAGGAGTCTGAGGTCGAACCGTGTTTTGTGCCCTATGGAGTCGGGTATGAGACAAAAGGATAATATAGTGGGGTGAAATGGGTGATGGTGGTGTAGGAGCGACCTCGCACTATGCGAATGGTCCGTTCTCAGATGGAGGATAGCGGAATTGCTAAGGCTTCATGTGAGGCGGCCATAGTAGGGGTTCCTCTCCTTCTATCAAGGGCTCCTCCTCGAGGTCCTCCTTGGGATCCTCGTCAAGATCCTCCTCCATTGGCTCGGAGTCCACCGAGTAATCCGGTGAGAAGACAGTAAGTGATACAGATGCGGGTAATGGCTGAGCCTCAGCTGGCTCTAGGTTATCATCGGATGGTACAACGTACTCCAGATAAACAGAAGCATGAGCTGGTGAAAGTGGTGCCGGGTCTGGAGACTGTGGAGCAGCCTCGGATGCATCGAACTCGTACCCGTACACATCTACCAAAGGAATACCCCACGATGGTCAATCATTGTTGCCGGACACTAAGGTGTAAGTGACAGTAGCGTGAGATGAATATGAAGACGAAGACATGATTGTCGTGACAACCAAAAGGTTTATATAAGTATAATATATAAGACAAGTATAGAAATATACGCAAGATAAGGTAAGCATGCATATAAATCATGTGAGCAAGTAGTGTAATAAATAGTGTGTATGCACATGAATTTTTTTATGTGATGCAATGTTTATGAAAACGGTTATAGTTTAGGTAAGAAATGCAACATAGTTGTCTATAACCTTGGCTCTTATACCAATCTGTAACACCCCTAAAATATATGGCAGCGGAATAGTAACCGGGGGCGTTACTTCATAATACATAAGCACAAGATAGATAAAAACGATATCTATATGAGTCATTTGAAAGATAACGTTTGATTTTATGTAACACCCCCGTTTTCACAATGCGTAGCAGAATACACAATGGGTGTTACTTCAAAGCACAATACACCAAGATATAGAAAATGACTCAAAAGAGACATTTACAAAACATGTGTTCCATTATTGTAAATCAGAGTAAACGCCTTTAGTCCCACAGAAATCGTAACCAAATCCATCACAACATTTGAAAAGTAATTGTTTCAAATTTAAAGACATTGTTTTATGAAAATAAGGAACACATTAGCAAGCTTCTACACAAGCGACCACACGCACAAGACCTCCACTCTATCGTTGCGATAACCCTTGGTTACCTGAGATAAAACATGCTAAAACGTCAACAAAGTTGTTGAGTGAATCCACAAAGTTTATAAAAAATAATTATAAAACTTTGAACACACGTATAGTTCTCGGGAAAAACATTGCAATGAATACAATGTGTCAAATTCATTACACGCATTAAGCTCATGACACTGATACCTTCACAGTACATATATCTAAAACTTGCCCCAAAACAAGGTATTATTGCCATATACCTACTCGTCTCAATACAAAACGTCCGTTTGACAGGGTGTTCACCGTCGGATCTATACCTCGGACGGGGTTGTCAAACCCAATAGATCTATTTAATGCACAAGGGTTTACCTCACCGGGTAATTAACGGTTCATGATATTAGGGACTTTGACAATCGCTACTCATGCGGAAATATCACATAATCGGGTCCAGCATACCATAAAATCATATGTGTTCGATTTTTAAAAACAAGCATGTATCTCCCTCGCAGGTTTATAAAACATCAAAAGATTTAAAATGCGAGGCTATGAACTCACCTTAAGCAAAAGTATCCAATCAAATGACTCAACACGAGCAAACAACTTCACGTCTCAACCACGACCTATAATATATATAGCAGTACGTGACTACGAGAACATATATCATATAATCATAACTAGCATATATATAATTATATACTACAATCTCCAAGTGCGACACAATACATTTACAAACGAATTTCGCTTCATTTATCATAAAGTTTCTATTTTTAGAAAATCGCCAAAAGTAAAGATAATATAATCCGAACTCATATTTCATTATGATTTAACTAACATTACGAACCCTTTTCTCATAAAAGACCATATTCAAAATATACGCAAGTTTGACTTTTAAAAGTCAAACTTCGTATTTGACTGTTACACCAAAATTTACAAATCTTAATTTGGCCGTAAAATCTTCGTTTTTAAGAGTTACGAGACCCACTTTATATGAAAACGAACCTAAGGACATTCTCTATCGTTTTTCAAAGCCTAAAATAGATTTTGAAAATTTCTTGACATGCCACGCGGCTGTCAAACTTTCTGCTCGAAAATACCACTTTCAAAACTCATTAAAACGCTATTTTTCACCCTCAACGACATCAAAAATACACCTAGCTATCCTATCTCCGTCCACTAGACCCATCAAACTCATGTTCGACTCACAAATATTTATCCGACATACTCGCACTTGAATCTCTAGTAATAATCATATGCATGCAATATATATATATAAAACAAAACGACATCATGAGAGAGTTAGACGACTGGTATGTGCTTAATTACACATATCTTTTTCCTTTAAAAACGAGCTAAAATAACCAAAAACGGACTTAAAATGCCAAATATATGCTTGTTTTACTAATTGTATTGTGCAGGAACGGATATCTAAGAAAAGGACAAAAAACGAAGCCAAAACGACAAAACCGGACACGGAATGGAAAAGCAGGAAAAAGACAAAGTCAAAGTCATCAAGGCCAAAGTATAAAAGGGTCAACCCCGACAAACCCAAGCCAAAAAAGTCAAGAAAAACAAGTCTAGGGACTAAACTTGATAAGTCCCTAAACTTATTTAAAAGTAGGAAAAAGAGAAAAGAAAGAGAAGGGCCCATTCTGCCAATTTGCCAAAGAAATACCCCAAGGGCCAAAGCTGCCAAAGACAACTTCTTATACTAACAAGGACGTGTGATGCAATTGCAAATATAACCCTTGGGGGCTGAAACTGCCAAGTCCCCAAACTTTTCATTAACAAGGACGATGTGTGTTATTAACACATATACCATGAGGGGCCAATCTTGCCATTACCCAAAACTTTTGCCCTGTCACCCCTAACCTTTTTATAACATCTTTTTCCCGCCCTTTTCAAACCCCAACCAACTCACGGGTTAGCCTCCTCCCCTTTATCCTGCAAACCCAAACAACCCCATGGATAAACCTCCCCCCTCCTCTCCACTATCTTTCCCACATGGCTTTTGCCATGTTGGCAATCCATAAACCCACCAAAGTCATCAATGGTTCATATACTTCGACTTGGGGGCCAAGAAATTTGAAAGGCCAGGATTACATCTTTGTTTCACTCACACAACAAACACAAGGTGTTTTTGTGTCTACAAAGAAGCACACTAAAGGAAGACAAGAGAGAGGAAGCCCTAGCTCGTTTTATCTATTTAAGCTATTGTAAGCCATTGAGGCAAAAGGTGTGAGAGTTAGTTTTTAAGTTAGTTTTCTTATAATTTTCTTTTAAGTGATTAATGCAACTTTTATGTATTTCTGTTTTAAAGAGATTAATGAAAAATTCAGTTTGCTTTTAATATTGTTCTAAGTTACTTGCATACTTTTTTTTATATCATATAATCTGTGTTTAAACACTTTTATACAAAGGTTTAAGAAAAATTGAAAAAGGAAAAAGAAAAAGTTACTGTTGGATAAAGCTATGGATGAATGAGCAATTTGGGAAGGCTCATTGGGTTTGCTTAGTTTAAGCTTATTTATAAGCTTTGGGTAGGATTTTAGAGCTTAATAGGTTTCAAAAATCCTGTTTTGAGCAAAGGATTAAAGGTACATTCCCTTTTAAATTTTGCTTAAAAGTTACTGTAGCAATTGCTTATTAGCTTATTTTTTTTAGCTTATTACTGTTCTTTTGTGCTTATTGGTGTTTATTTATGCTAAAGTCTGCCTTGTAGTTGATTTCCTTTCACTTACATTCAAATTGCTAAAAACTGTCTACTTTAGCTTATTCTGTCACTAGCTTATTATCCATTTTAAGTGCTTATTTGTTTTGCTTTTTACCTTTTTATTGTTTAATATTGCTTAAGTAGTGTTAGTCTTTTAAAAAAGGTTTAGTTTACTTCAGCTTTTATAGCTTAAAAGTCACTTTTAAGATATTAAGGGGGTGTTTGGGTTAAGTGTAAAAACGGGTCAAAACAAGATTTTCATGGGTTGTAGTCATAAGTTAGTTTTA
>BQNB010025924.1:36506-47309 GCA_026074375.1 Tanacetum coccineum
ATTCAAATAGTGGTGGTCTTTGCACATATTTCCCTTTTAAATATTTTTCCGATTCTATTGATCGTTTCAAGTTTTAAAATATAATTTATTTTAAAAAACTTGTTTGACGTGGCTTCTGATACCAATTGTGGAAAACTAGAAGGGGGGAGGGGTTGAATAGTTTACCGCTTTTTATTTTAATATATCATTTGTTTATAAAAACTTAGATTCGACTTTATGTAATCTCAATATGTGCACAATATGAACAATACAACTAAGTAAATAAATGATAGCAAGATACAGAATAAATATGTAAGACAAGAAATAAGAGTTAGAAAGATCAAACCAAAACACAAGAATTTATAGTGGTTTGGTAACGAAGTATCTCTTCGCCCTACTTCACTCCTCGAGCACCAAACTCGAGAGTTTTCTTCACTATGTCAACAAACTCCCTTTAGGCGGAGAAAACCGTACACAAGTAGCTTATACCAATTTTCAACAAAAAGCCAAATGTCGAGTTCTAATCTTAGCTAGAACCAATCTATCACACCCTTTGTATTTTGAGGACTAAAATACTAACCGCACTATCAACTCTTCACTTCACCTAAACTCTAACACGATCAACCCGATCTAACTATACTTTCTATGATCACCACGATCTAACTATTACACACAACAACACAATGTACACAAATAATTTACAAAATATAATACAATCGTAACTACGTTACGATAACACAAACTAAGGTATAATACTTCATAACTTGATGGTAGGAAGTATTCTTCTACTGCACTTGAGGATCTAAGCTTGAAACACTTGGAAACAAATGCTTAAGATTAAATGATCAAAGGATTGTATGTGATGTATAAACTGATTTTAGACAGAAAAGAATGAGTGCAAAAGGTAAAAAAAATTAGTGGGGAACAGTCCAATATTTATAGGCAAAGCTGGGAGCCTTCTTGTCTGGCCGGCCCCCTTAGCTCATGTGTCGGCCCCCTAATCACTAAGGGGGCCGCCCTTATATTTAAGGGGGCCGCCCTAGGCCAGACGCTTCCTTTTTTGTCTTTTCCAGGGGAGGTGTTTTCTGAAATATTTCTAGCTATTTTTAGGTAGAAAATTTGAATGCAAAATATTTATTTTGAATAAAACATTTCTTTTAAATGTAAAAATATTTTGTAAAAGTTATAAAAATGTTTGTAACATTTTATAAAAATATGTGAGGTTGAATAAAATTCCTTTGATCATGAAATGCATTAAGCATTTATTTATTCATACCTTTAAGTGATTAAAAACTCGAAATAGAAATTTACGACTTATCACTTGTTTACATATAATTTTTCATTGAACGTTTTTACATTTTGTGATTATCAAAACGTTGAGAGGTTGAAAAATATTAATAACGTTTTTAGGCATTATTTCTATCAACAAATTGTTTTATTTTGAACATGGTTACATAGTATTTATGCGATAAAATTATGTGTGTAAGTTTACATGATACATATGTGGATACATGGATGCATGAGTTGCTTGTGCCATTCCAGCCGATTGTGGTAACTCTTATTGATGGTACATGGATACAATGCTAGCTAGTTATGATACGATATGTGGAGATTTGGTATGTTATGGTTTGAGATACATGATGAATGTTATTAACCATATGATTGTCCAACTTTTATTTTATGTTCGCAACTTAATATGTTTGTTTTATGTTTAAACCTACGAGCTCACCAACGTAATGTTGACACTTGAGAGTATCCATTTTCAGGTGAAGTTAGCGAGGCTTAAGAGTTCGAGACTGCTTGGCTACTGAGACTTTAGGTTCCATGCATTTAAAGACTTACTAGTTAATATTTCAATTTATGTTTGATATACTTTCGTACTTGGTACTTTGTTATTTTGGATTTTTGTTTTTTGACTATGTATTGTTGTGTTTCGATTAATCTCGATACAAGTCCCCTCTTGTGTCAGGTGTTGTCATGAAATTTTGATTTATTAAGTGATTATGCATTTTAGTTATTCTCTATTGTGACGTCAATGTGTTGTGACGATGCCTATCCTGTTACGCCTCGTGTTTCCGCCTTGGCGGGGTGTGACAGATTGGTATCAAAGCCATTGGTTATAGAGAAGTAGGTGGTTTGACCTAGACTATAACCTAGGAGTCCTTCATATAGCTGCATAATAGGATCTATGTGTTTAGCTATTTTGGCGTTTTGTTTTTTTGCTTTTCTGAAAATTTTATCTCGACCTACGGACTACTCGATATCAGAAGATCTAGAAGAGGAGCCAATTGAGGAGGAGCCTCTCGAGGTACCGAAGGGGTAAGGGTAGTTAGAGGATTCGGCGGAGGAGGCCGACTCAGATCTCTTGTCGGTTGCTTATAGCAGGCCTGGACCCGCGAAGTCGGGTGACTCTTGCGAAAGCAAAGTCAAACCCAAGCGAGGTCCAACATAAGTTTATCTCGTCTTTTACCTTGACACGTTGCTATCGATGTTTTCTTTCAGATATTACGTATTTTTGGGCACTTCGAGACCTTTGTTTTCTTTCTGTCATTTTCGATTTTATCTTTATATAAATAAATATTGCTTTGATGGAGCATCGTTTTGTGGAGTCGAGTAAGATGTGCAATGTGGTATATGTGTATATATGTGCGTTATCATTGAGATGTATAGTCTTAGAAGTAAGTACACGTGTGAAAGGATGTAATTATAATTGTGGGTGGCCAACATAATTATAAAGGCATCACACACGTAGACTTGTGACCATGATTGCATTGATCAGTGTTTGGTTGCAAGGTGATAGTTGTAAGATGTTGTGTTATGTGCGATTGTGTATGAATATTTGTGTAGTCAGCAAGTTTCCCTTCTATCTAATATTTACGAATATTCTGGATGCCTCTTATTACTACTATTACGATTATTGAGTTTGTTCGTCTGCTCGCTTATTCGTTCAGATATAACCCTCATTTTAGCATTCCTTATTCGTACCATGTTTGTACGGATGTTCTACGTTTCCATTCAGTGTCTTGATATATATTGGTTAATTTGGATCTGCTGTTTTTGGCCATTGTTACGTTTCATTAGTTCTTTCCTGGCATTGGTTACTCGTAAGAATATATGATTTTTCTCTCAAGCGGCATTTTTTTGTAACAAGTTAGTACGGATATTTACTCCCTTCTTTATATATCCTTTAGTTTTCGTAACATGTTTACAACATATTAGTACTGATGTTTCTATATGTTGTCCTTTTGATCGTTAGTACAGATAAGTCCTTATGTTCTTAATTTGGTTCGTAATGTGTTTGCATGAATTTCTCTGGTACGTGTTCGTTTGACTTTTATTCTGACTACATGGTTCCTTGTACTTTCTTTCGCCTTCAAACAATAGATTCGCGTTAGAGTCCTTACGGTATTTCACAATCCCTTTTGGTATTACGATGACTTTTTTGAATTACATATTTTATATTAAGGTCGAACTATAAAAGTCCTTTTGAATTATATTCTGATGAGGTTTGGGGAAAACTATTTTTTATTCATTTTATAAATACATGATGATAAGCGCTTTTATATGATTGTCACTTTATTTTTATAAAAACTATGTTTATAATGATTTTTATGAAAACAATGTGATATTGGTTGACTGTCAAAACTATGTTTAATATAATCTTTACGAATAAGATATAATAATATTTTTATATGCTTGTTTTGATAAATTGTATTTAAAAAAAGTATGTTTAAAATGATTTATATGGGTAAGATGCGATACACCTTTTATGTAACTACCTTGTGATTTTTTTTATGAAAACAATGTTTAAAGTGAGTTTTATAAAGATTATATTTAAAATGATTTTTATATTTGAAAGGAATTTAAAAAATGATTTTATTTATTCTTTTAAAATGATTCTTATAAGAACATTATTTAGTTGGTTCTTTCGGGTAAAAGTCAATTTTTCGTATAAGAATTCTATCTTCTCATTTATTGATCTTGACATGTTTTGTTATTTGATATGTGCTTCTTTTGTCGTTGTACGCTTTGTTGATCCTTTCGTTTGCGTTTTCCTATCGGTACCTATATTCTATCCTTTCTTTTTAAAGGAACCTCATGACATTTGATCCACATCTAATTGCATTTATGGAATCCCTTATATATATTTCGTAGCCTTTGATTTGATATTCCTATGCTACAATACTATTTGTTTCATGAGCTGATTTTAGTTTCATCTCCACTGATTTTGTGCCTTAATTTAATGTGGAACCTAGTATCTTAAGACCTAGCTATGTGATAGAAATAACTAATGGTAGGAAGGTAGAGTCAAATAAGATTATCCATGGTTGCAATACCCTATTCAATAGTTCGTAACCCTTAGAATTTTTTGATATACGTTTTATTCGACCAAGTCACTCTCTGTGGGTGGTTAAGAAGAAGGACGGTTCGTTTCGAATGTGCATCGATTATCAAGAGTTGAACAAGCTGACCATCAAGAACCGTTACCCTCTCCCTAGAATCGACGACTTGTTTGACCAATTACAAGGCTCGCGATATTTTTCAAAGATAGATATTCGTTCAAGTTATCATCAGCTGAGAGTGCATGAAGCAGATATTCCAAAGACTACATTTAGGATGCGGTATGGACACTTTGAGTTTACGGTTATGCCTTTTGGGTTAACCAATGCAATAACGCTTTTCATGGACTTGATGAACCGGGTGTGCAAGCCGTGTCTAGACAAGTTTTTCATTGTGTTTATCGATAATATCTTGATCTACTCGAAGTCTAAGGAGGATAACGAGGTTCATTTGAAGATAGTGTTGGAGCTGCTCACGAAGGAGAAGTTGTTTGCCAAGTTTTCCAAGTGTGAATTCTGGCTGCAAGAAGTACGTTTTCTTGGACACGTGGTTAACATCAATGGAATTCATGTGGACCCTAGTAAGATAGAAGCAGTGAAAAATTGGAAGATTCCTAAGACACCATCCGAGATACGATCATTTATGGGATTGACAGGATATTACCGGCGTTTCATCGTGAATTTTTCTAAGATTGCTAAACCCCTTACTTCATTGACGCAGAAGAATCAGAAGTATGAGTAGGGCATGGAACAAGAGGAAGCTTTTCAGACTTTAAAGGACAATTTGTGTAATGCACCAATATTGTCATTGCATGATGGATCAGAAGACTTTTTAGTTTACTCCAAAGAGTCAAATCAAGGATTTGGATGTGTATTGATGCAAAGAGGCAAGATAATTACATATGCATCACGACAACTGAAGTTTCATGAGAAGAATTATACCACACATGATTTAGAGCTGGTTGCGGTGGTCTTTGCTCTCAAAAACTAGAGGCATTATTTGTACGAGACGAAAAGCGTTATCCATAAAGGTCGTTCAACATATATTTGACCAAAAAGAGTTGAATATGCGCAGAGACAATTTATTTAGTGTTTAGTGACACGAATTGTAGAACATTATCACCACCATGCAAGCAAATGTCGTAGCTAATGCCTTAATTAGGAGGAAAATGGTGAAACCAAGATAGTGTGGAGCAATGTCTATGTACTATCTAGTCCTGGTATAAGGATAAGAATATTGTCTGTTCAAAGTGAGGTGTCCAAGGTATATGAACACTCCATCAGAAATGCCGCGTGGTTCCTGGACCAACACATGAAAAGAAAAAGATGTGTTTAAAACGTTTTTGGATCGAATTTTGGTTCCATTGGTAGGAAGTATAAGGACATTAATTATGGTCGACACTTATGCATCAAGGTACTCGGTACATCCAGGAGCGGATAAGACGTACTATGACCTTAGAGATATGTATTGGTGGCTACGTGTGAAGAAGGATATAGCTACCTATGTTAGTGATTGTCTAACTTGTTCAAAGGTGAAGGCTAAAACATCAAAGACCTTCGGGTTTGTTGCAACAGCCAAGATACCTGAGTGGAAATAGGAAAGGAGTCCTGTACAAGATAAGACCTAAACTGTATCTCCTAAATAAAAGAGATATACACAAGATACATTCAAAATATAACAATACGCGTCTTTGACTCTGAGTAATCCTTATCTTTAATCAACAGTGGAAAGTCTTCGAGTAGTGGAAACCTTGGCAGTGGTAGAGATACACTAACAGTGGGAAAAATCTCTAGCAGTAGGAACCATATAACTAGCAGTGGGAATGCCTTAGCATTTTATTCCCAACAGACTAGATATGAGTACTGCTTATCATCCTCAAACAGATGGACAAAGTGTGCGTACCATTCAGACTTTGGAGGATATGCTAAGAGCATGTGTGATTGATTTTGGAGGTAGTTGGGATACTCACTTACCCTTAGCTGACTTTTCCTATAACAATAACTATCATTCGAGTATTCGATGTGCTCCATTTGAGGCATTGTATAGAAGGAAATACAGGTCACATGTTCTTTGGGCTGAAATTAGAGCAAGTCAGTGGATTGGACCAGAATTGGTACAAGAGACAACTGATAAAGTGGTACTAATTAAGGAAAGGCTCAAGGTGGCTAGAGATCGTCAAACGGCTATGCTGACAATAGGCGTAAGCAGTTAGAGTTTGAGGTAGGTGATAAAGTGTTATTGAAAGTGTCACCTTGGAAAGGTGTAGTGCATTTTGGAAAGAAAGGAAAGTTAGCACCAAGATATGCAGGACCATTTGAGATTCTTGAAAGGATTGGTCCAGTAGCTTATCGTTTGATATTGACACAAGAGTTTAGTAGTGTACATGATACGTTTCATGTGTCAAATCTTAAGAAGTGTTTGGCGGATGCAAATCTGCATGTTCCTTTAGAGGAAATTAAGGTAGACAAAACTCTTAGTTTTGTTGAGGAACCTGTAGAGATTATGGATCGTAAAGTTAAGAAGTTGAAATGTAGTAGGATCCCAATCGTTAAAGTTTGATGGAATTCTAAGCGTGGTCCCAAGTTTACATAGGAACGAGAGGATTTTATGAAGGCCAAGTATCCAAAATTGTTTGCTGACCATGCTAATGAGAATATTAGTTAAATTTCTGGATAAAATTTCCCTAAGGAGGGGATATTGTGACACCCGTTATCAAACCAGGTTAGTTTAACCAATAGTGATAGCCTAACTAGGTATTATATGATTTGAGTTAGTGTGAAAGATCAATTAATGCAATTGGTAATTTGTGATAAGGCATATGTGTTGTAATTGATGTGTGAGAGGTTTCAATTTAGATTTTTAGTTATTTCATTTCTTTGGAAATGATGATTTTGAGATAGACATTCGCTAGTCATTTCGTTGTTTGTAGCATTTGAAAATAATTTATGGAAGTAAGCATCGTTAATTTCGATTCAATATTACTAGATAAATTTAGATTCAATGATTTAATAATAGTGACTAACAGAAATATTTAAAGAAAATTGTATGTAAAATAAATATTTTATGATAGTATTAATACGTTTTAATTAAAGGGTTCAAGTAAATAAGCTAAAAGATAATTAGGCTTTAAATAAAATGCAGGTTTTGATAAATATGTAATATAAAAAAAAATGTGTGTGTGTATGTATCGACCGGCCCAAGGGGGAAGGAAAAAAAAGGCAACCAAATCCAATTAGGAGTCCTCTAGGATTAGTATATATACCCATGATATCCCAAACCCTAAAACACGTTTTCTCTCCCTCTCCTTCTCTTGGTGTCGATCGGCCATAGTAAGAAACAAGGAAAACCATCAAAAATTTTCAAGAATTTTTAAGGTGTAGATTCGTGTGTTTCGCGGTTGAAGGTTTTCGGTATAAACCCTAACTTAATCTTTTATTTAGTTCAATTAATTGTAACTTTATAATTGGTGGAATTAGGATTTCATAAAAATACAGAAAATATATTAGTATGATCATTAATTATAGATTAGGGTATAATAATTAGCGTATGGATGCGTTTGGTTAGGTTTAATTATGGTTAAATTCGAAATTAAAACTGGGCATATTTTTAGGTCAACTTGTAAGAGTTATAACTCGGTCATACGAATAGGTTTTATTGATTTTCTTGAGCCTAAAATTAACTACAGAGAGTCTACTTTCCAACCCAGGTGGTTTTGTGAATTAAAAGTTAGTGGAAGTCAGTCAAAGTATTTTTACAATATTCGTTGACGAATCTGAGTTTTCAGGTCAGATTTTATGCCGTGTTTGTGAGGTCAAAAACCTTATCAAAACGTTTTTGCTATTCATGAAATTGCATCTGGAGTTAGTTCTATGTGTCTATTAACCTCTGGAAGTTTTCTAGATTTTCCCATGTGTCTAAGTATGCTTAGTAAGGTCAAAGAATTTGGTGTGCAAATCAGATCCGAATCTGGACAATTTGTGTTGTTGATTTTTAAAAAAATAGTTAGACATGTTTTCATTGGTTGGAAAAATTATAGTAGCCTCATAACTCATTAAAGTTAATGTCATTTGAATTAGGGAGTCAGAGGAGTTCATTTAATATTTTATATAAATTCGTTAAGTGACTTCAAAATTCTACAATAAACTGAATATGTGAACACTAGTTTAAAACATGCATACAAGCTTAGACAATATGTAGAAATCTCGATGGGATATTTATAAATGTATTTTAGACATTAGTATCTATCAATTAGAAAGTACATTCATAGGGCTGTAAAGCCTTGTTCATGTGTAACCCGTTCATTATGTTGTGTAGATTATTGCATGGATTATTAGCGCGCATTTATGAAGCTTGAGGTGAGTTTCTCGTAGCCCTTTTTTAAATGTTTTCTTGGGGTGAAAATGGATACAAAAATGTTTATGAATTGTTTTCCATTCTGTGATTAAATGGTTATTCTTTTATTTTGGACATGGTTACATAGTATTTATGCGATACAATTATGTGTGTAAGTTTACATGATACATATGTGGATACATGGATACATGGATACATAAGTTGCTTGTGCCATTCTAGCCGATTGTGGTAACTCTTATTGATGGTACATGGATACAATGCTAGCTAGTTATGATACGATATGTAGAGATTTGGTATGTTATGGTTTGAGATAAATGATGCATGCTATTAACCGTATGATTGTCCAACTTTTATTTTATGTTCACAGCTTAATATGTTTGTTTTATGTTTAAACATACGAGCTCACCAACGTAATGTTAACACTTGAGAGTATCCATTTTTAGATGAAGTTAGCGAGGTTTAAGAGTTCGAGACTGCTTGGCTAGTGAGACTTTAGGTTCCCTGCATTTGAAGACTTACTAGTTAATATTTTCAATTTATGTTTGATATACTTTCATACTTGGTACTTTGTTATTTTGGATTTCCGTTTATGACTATGTATTGTTGTGTTTCGATTAACCTCGATACAAGTCCCCTCTTGTGTGAGGTGTCGTCATGACATTTTGATTTATGAAGTGATTATTCATTTTAGTTATTCTCTATTGTGACGTTAATGTGTTGTGACGATGTCTATCCTGTTACGCCTCGTGTTTCCACATTGGCGGGGGGTGACAATAAGGATACTTCTTATCATCTGTCAAAACAGACCTTAGTCATCTTTGATATATTTTCCGTATAGAATAATATATGGCCACAAAATTCTGCACTCAATTTATTTTTATAAATTCCGAATAAAGGTCGTTTAATACTATTGTATGCAGAAAATTAGGTTAGAGGTTGAAGAAACAAAAGTTATAAAATGGCTGTTTTGACAGAAAAAAGAGTGGGTGAACAAAAACGTTACAAAAAGCTATTCTTGCAACAACCTTTTATTAGTTTTTGAAAAGTTTAATTTTTGTTCTAAAGATAAGCTGACCAAATGAGCGTAAATAAACACCATATAAACTAACTCAACGTCCTATTATTCTTGTTAACCACCAATTTTTATCCACTCTATGACATGACAACACATTTTATCATAAACACGACATAAAAAATATAATGCCCAGAACACATAACGTAAAGTTGTAAAGAGCATATCACCTTCGATTCACCTAGAAGTTGCGAGAAATCCAGAAACGATGTATCAGAGTCGTCATCCAACCCGATCAATCCAGGAACAATATCAAGAGCTACCTTCTTTATCTAAAACCAACGAATGAAAACATAAATCAACCCAATTTTAAAAACAAAAATCAAAACCCAGTAAACATTTTAAAGAACATTTGGTGTGAACAAATGATAAGAACATCATAATCTCATAAGCATGGAAAATAAAAACTGAAAAAATATGTTTAAACAAAAATAAGAACTTAAAGAACCTCACGACAATTCAATCTCTCTTAGACGCACAACCCCTATTTCCCATTGTGTCTCCACCATCAAACACATTCCAACTCATCCATTTTCATCTATCCTGATACAAAACAAAACCCACAATTAAATGTAAAACTGAAAGCTTCAAAAGAAACAGAAAATTGCAATAAAAAACCCTAAATCTGCAAAAACTAAAAAAAGATCACTGATATTATGTTGAATCACTGAAAAAGAGTGAAAACCGCTTCTAATTTTTTTTGCTTATATATTGGTTTCCTTAATCCTGCTACTGCTAGTGAACCATGGGTGATTGTTGACTCTTCCTCGCTGCCTATCTTTCTCGATGATTAAATCTGCTATGTTGTTGGATTCATTTGTGGTGGCGGTGATTGGATCACTATGGGTTGTTATCCCATGAATTTAATCCATTACACAACTATAATCTTTACCAATATGCTAGAAAATAAGAAGAAAACTTAGAGAGAGAAAGTAGAGAGAGAAAAACAAGAAAGGAATATTAGATTAGTGTCTTGGTGGATTACAAGTGAATGAAAATGTAACCAACACCCTTCACCAAGTGTGGTGAAGGGATATTTATACCCTTTTGCCTTAAGT
>BQNB010025925.1:0-25000 GCA_026074375.1 Tanacetum coccineum
TACACAATTAGCTTTTATGAGTAGTGTTAGCATCATAACTTGTATTTTACAATGATCTTGTTTTTAAGCTTGGCTTGGAGAGGTGAAAGTCGGGGACGATGAATTTATCCATTTGGACACTTTTTGTGCTTTTTGTTCTGTGATCCTAAAAGTTATCAATGAATAATGAAAGCAATACATTATGTCACACATGAATAAGTTGTAAGTTGTAAATTATGAAAATCATAAAAATGGAAAAATATTGAAAAATGGGAAAACGGGGTGTTTTAAAACTTGTGATTTCTTAACTCTCCCCACAAAAGACTTTGCTACTTTTCAAAGGATTAGTTTGGGGAGGTTTTGGAGTATTTGGTTTTAGAGCATATAACATTGCGTGAGGACACGACAATCACTTAGTTTGGGGAATTTTGATATGTGAGAAATCACATATCCATTTTATATCAAAAATAACCCTAAAAAGATGAAAAATGAACAAATTATGCTTGTATATTGTGTATTTTGTCTTTTGTGATGTGTAGGTACGGATATTGCAAAAATCACAAGAAAAGAGCCAAAAACCGGGCAAAAACGAACACGAGACGGAAAGAGTACACAAGAGCGGGAATTTATCAAGCAAAGGTCAACAAAAGTCAACCAAAGTCAACCTTGGTCAACTCACATGAAGACAAAAACTTTTTAAATTACCAAAAAAGCCCTTAATGTTAAAACATTTTCACCAAAAATCCCAAAATCAATAACACCGTTAGTCCTTTGTTACTTAGGGACTAACGGTCGTTAAGTCTTAATATTAACCCAAGCCCTTAACCTTTAACCCTTAGCCCAAAATAAATACCCGAGCCCAATTCCTTTTCTTATAAAACAACGGCCCAAGTCAACGACCCTTTTAACGGGTCAAACAAAGTTATAAAAAGAAGAAAAAGGGCGCGAATGGGTGAATTACTATTCATCGTCTCCCCTAAATTCACCCTGCATAAATTAAAGGGGTAAAACCCAATCCCCTACACTTATCCTATTTGGCAACAATGATTCGAGTACAAAGCTCCAGATCAGCAAAGAATTACATCATCAAAGCTCATGATTGGCTAGCTCTGACAACTAAGAAAGGCACGTGTTCTCCAAAGAAACACACCAAATTAGGAAATTTACACTAAAATCAGTGTAAAAGAAGCACATGGCTCCAAGAAGGTGGAATTGCCACGCTGGTAATCCATGTGCCTCTATTCAATCCAACGGCTAAAGATCAATTTCCAATGATTTAAAGAGAGCAAGGGTTGAGATCAAGTGGAGCATCTAAGGACCTAGAACATTCCCCTCTTGCCTATAAAAGGAGCTTCACTCTCACTCACGCAGGCATATAGTTTTTTAGGGGTAGAATTTTTAGTATAGCTTTTAGTTTAAGTAATTTTAGCTTATTGTGTTCAAATGAATGTAATTTTCTTTTTATAAACGTGTATTCAGTTTTCAATATCAATAAAAGTTTAGTTTACATTTTGTTCAAATTTTCAATTCATGTTTTACTTTAAAAAGCACTATGGTTTAAAAAGCTCTCTATTGTTTTAATAAGCCCAATAAGCAATCATATTAACAATAAGCTAGAAGATCACTCAGTTAAGCTCTCAAAGCTTAACTGAGCTTTAAAATACTCAAATCCTCCCATTAAATTACCTCAGCTTATTTTTGGAAGGGAAGCCAGTAATGGAAGGGCTTCCAGGACCTTACCAGCTTATCATTAGATAAGCTGGAGCTTGTTGAGTAGCTTTAAAAATCATTAATAGCCTTGTTTTGTGCAGAGGCTTTTGTAAGTCTTCATTTTACAATTTATAGCTTAATATTGCATCTTAGCTTATTATTGTTTTATGTTTGCTTATTTCTGTTTAGAATAGCTTATTGTTGCTTATTATAGTTGTTAAAGGCTTAATATGTTTAATTGTTAGTATAAATCTTAGTTTTTATATATTTGTCATAAAATAGTCATAAAAACCAAAAAAATATTAGCATTACTTGTTAGTTTATTGATCTTGCTTATTTGATTGATGAAAGTTGTTCATTAGGTTTGATATAAGCTATTTAGTATCTGGTATTGATAATTTGTACCTTAATTCTAAGTTTTATAAGCTTAATATGGGTTTGAGCAATATAAAGGGGTGTTTGGCTTAAGGCAGTACTAACTTGAGTTAGTACTGCCAAGATCCTTTTGGTTCTTTACATTGACTTTAAACTTCAAATTCAAGCTTATAGGTTTGGTTTTAAGAGTTTTAATCAAGTTTAAGTGTTGTAGCTTGAATCTGAGTTCATTAGCTCAGGTCATTTAGGATTTTTAGGTTAATTCAGTTCTAGCTATTTAAACTGCTCTATTTGCTTTTGTTTTGATTATTACATGTTGTTGAAACAAGTTTATAGGACTGCATCTGTTGGTTTTATGATTTGGTCATATTAGTGTCAACTGCATCAGCAGTCAAAACAGGCCTTAAGGCCATTTTCTAGCTTAAAATTCAGCAGGTTAAAATTAGAGTTAGCTTTTAAAATTCATTGCACAATTAGATTATATTTCATTCTAGATAGGTTAGGGTTTAATTTGTTGTTAAAAGCTTCTTTAGTTATCAATTTTAGGTCTGCAAATTAGCACTTTGTTTTTTAATAAAATAATTTTAAATTAGCACATACTGATTTCAATCAGTATGTACTGACTTTTTCATTTAGCTTTTTCTTAGCTTATTTGAATTTCAAAATATTTTTTGATTAGTGTTTTAAGTAGTGTTTAGGACAGGCTTTTTAGTAGTATATGCCATTAAGCCATAAGGATCCAATTATTTGATTAAAAATAAGCTAAAAGTTCTTCTCATAAAAACCATAATCATAGTTAAACAGTTTAAGTAGCTTTTTCATTTAGCTTTCTCTTTGCTTATTTGATTTTCAAACTCAAATTTGATTGATGTTTCAAGTAGCTTATATAACATGCTTTCTAGTGGTGTAAGTCTTATGTCCATAAGGATCCATTAGCTTAGTTAAAAATAAGCTCAAAGTTGGCTGTTAGTCTGTTTAGGAAACTGTTTTCCCTTAGGTGCTTATTTAGTTTTTCAGCTTATGGCTCATTGTTTTGCTAAAAATGTTATTCAGCTGTGCTTATTAGGATTGTTTTAGAGTGATCTTAGCTTATTTGATAGTGGTTGAGCTTATTAAAGCTTATTAGATCCTTAAGCTTTGAGCAAAAAGCTAAAAATCATTTTAAGTGATAACTGTGACTTTTAAGCTAAAATTCTGGCTTATTGCTTAAGTTTTATAAAAAGTTGCTTTTGTAAAATTTGCTTATCTTTAGCTGCTTAATAAGTTTGTTTCAAAAAGTTTTTGAAAATAAAAAAAAGGGAAGTAGGGAAGTCAGGGGTGAGCAAGGCTCGAACCCCTGACCTCTACCCACCTCAACCTTTTTAACGCCTCATAACACACTCACCAAACCAACGTGCCCTTGGGTCTTTTCCATTCTATTTTGTTTTCAAAATTGTTTTAACACCTTTTTGAGCTCATTTAGTAATAAGCAATTCGAATGCTTAAGTGATTTTTCCTGGCTTATTTTGATAAGCAAGTTTCATTGTTTTAATTTTCTTGCATTTATCTTTTGAGCGCGAGATACTATTTTTTTAATTTTAGTAGTTGTGTTAATAAATAGTTTAATTATTTTTCTTCATTTAATTAGATTAAAATTTTAAAGTCATAAAAACAAAATCAATCAAAAAAATAAATTTCTTTTTTTACAAATCAATTTAGGTCTAATTAGCACCTAGGAAAATTAGTTTTGCTCTTTTAGGTTTATTTTTGTTCAAATTATATTTTAGGGATGGTTGGGCGGGGGTTCTTTTAATTCCCCTTAACGACAGAGTCTCTCTACAAGTGTTTTTATTGTGTCTTTATTGCTCACTAGTAGGTCTGATTTAGTTTTCGAATAAACAATCTATCACATTTCAAATCATTGTCCAAATAAAAAACGTAGTCTCAATTCATAACTTGGATATAAGCGCACCCGTAACACTACCGAAGAGACGAACGATAATTTGTGGTATAGTATGCTTTTAATCAGGAGTCCTCAAGGATTTCTATTAAACTAGCTTATGACTTTATATTGTACTACAGTATATTATTGACAACACCGGGGGGAGGGGGGGGGGGGACCCAGGAGTGTTTTGGCGCCGTTGCCGTGAATTGAGTAAAGATGCTCTCGAATGAAATAGGTGTACTATCGTGAATTCGTGGGAGAACCATTCGACTACGAACGGCGGTGAACGTCATATTGAAAAAAGAAATCTAAAAAAAAGAAATATAAATCAATAAAAAAATAATAAAGTAAAAAATATTTTTCTTTTCTTAAGTTCTATATGTTATACAGATAAATAAATACAAAACATATTGCTCTTCGGATTTTGGAGGAACACACATATTGTTTTCTCATAATACTAAAAAACACAAACAATTTAATTCTCTTACTAAGAATTGTGAATATCCATTAATAAGTTTCTCAGTCCAAAGATTCAAAAAAGTAACCGTCTTGTGTCACTTACGAAAAAGGCGCACCTCGTTTTTGATGAAAAAATCCTATTAAGGAGGGTTTTGTTCCACGGAAGTATACGACTCAAAGAACAAACTCTTTAGGCGATTCGCCTCACCACTACGTCCATCCGTTTGCAAGTTTCACTTAGGGAGTTACCCTAATTTTGTGAGAGGGTGAGTATTCGGTGAACAAAAATATTTTTGTGTATATATTTTTCTCTCCTCATTTGTTTGCATAGTGCATGCGCACTAGAAATTCCAATTATCTAAATAATTCACCCGTAACCATTTCGAGACGTCGAAATAGAAGACGTGCTCCACACGTAGTCGAACCCGAGCTTCGTACTATCGGTTGAAGTTGCATCAAGCCAATGGCGGGGAATAATCGAACACAATGGAAAGCTACTCCAAGCACCCATAAAGGTAATGTAGTGCATGCGAGAGGGGTCTTTATATACCGGAAATTAATGGGGGGAGGGGGGGGGGGATAGCGGATCATTTTGATATTAAGAACAATTTGCTTCAATAAGTCCAAGCTAAGCCCATTTCATCGGTTTTTTGAGGGACAATCCCCATACTCATATCAACAATTCAAAGGAGACTTCGACATTGAAATTAGGGAGTTTCGAATGATGTGTTAAAACTCTGATGTTTCCATATTCACGGTCGAGGAGTCACTAGGAATTTGGGGTACGATAAAGGAGGAGAGCGGCGGGGACGGCTAATTCTATCTGACTTGGTATGAATCTTTGTAAACAAATCGTGAATAAATTTTTCCCTCCCTCGAGAGACCACCCACCTTAAAGAATGGGAGGGAGGGGCGAGGCTCTCAGATTTACTTAAAAAATTTGATGACACCATTTGGAGAGGCAATGAGAATGATTAAAGGAAATGCTTAGAGGTATGTCCCCACACGGATTTTTGGAGTTAACTCAAATCACACACATACTTT
This sequence comes from Tanacetum coccineum, assembly GCA_026074375.1. Lineage (NCBI taxonomy): Eukaryota > Viridiplantae > Streptophyta > Magnoliopsida > Asterales > Asteraceae > Tanacetum > Tanacetum coccineum. The sequence continues at coordinate 5,492 of BQNB010025925.1, forward strand.
CTATAACGGTTTTAAATGATAATGAACAAGACCCTTAAATGCCGCGACGGTGGAAATCTTAAGCAAGACTACTAGAGAGCGCCTGAACATAATTGAAATAAATCAACAAGTTTGTTTATTCACGAAACAAATCGAATGTTTTCTAGGTTGAATACGAATTCTATGGAAGCTACTTATTAGTAAAAACGGATGAAGAATGATAAGACCTTGCGGACTAAATTTCGACCTTAGTTGAGATTGTTACTAAGAAAGTTGTCACTCCTGCTACGGTTAAAACGGTTGAGGAATCTTGTGTTTATTGTGGTGGTGCTCATACTTACAATAACTGTCCTAATACCGATAGCAATCAATCGAATGTTTGTGCGGCGACGGGTACTTATAATCAAGCAGCCCCTCCAAACCGTGTTAACAACCACATGGCAACCACCTCCAGTTTTTGCTCTGGGCGAAAATAGTTCAAGAATAGGTATAAATACCAAAATCAAGTCAATGGAATATTTATCGGAGGAAATAATTTTTCATGGTAATCAAGTCTTTCAAGCTCCAATTAAATCATGCTCCAAATTTTCAAAATCAAGAGATTCAAAACCAACCTTTTCAAGCTCATAATAATCAAGTTCAACATGGGGGTTGTTGCCAAGAGGAGTTTCAGCTATGGGTGAAGGAGGGCTAGGGGGGAGGTGGGGGGAGGGGGTCTTGTAAGGAGAATACAAGGGGGAGGGGGCAAGATTAGAATAATTGGAGGGGGTAATTTGGTGTAAACAAGGGAGGAGGGGGAGGAGGCTTTAGGGGGGGGGGGAGATGAATATTAATAACGACACATGGAGTGGAGTATTGTTGAGTAGTTTCTTCCAAAACCAAACCTCAACTTTCGGGGGGGGGGGTGAGCGGGGGTTGCGTTCCAGTAATACTATTCCTAACACCGAAGGGTGAGATGAAAGCTATCACTACACGTAGTGGTGCTACTTTAAGCTGGACCCTTGTTTCCTACTCCTCCTGTCGCCCCAGGAAGTTATATGTGAGGTATGAGGTAGATCGAGAACCAAGACGAAAACGGATCAGGAACTCAACCGAGAGTAGCAAAATGTCCCACCTAATCCGGTTGTCCAGCATCATTCCCGATACTACTAAGCTTTCCTCCTATTTTCAAATTCTTCTCCTAAGATACTCAGAACCTAATCCGCATCAAACCCCCATATCATATCCAACAAGGGTTGAACAAAAGAAAAGTGCAAGGAAAAGATGATATTCAAATCATAGTTTTTACAAATGTTTTGAAAATTCACTTTAATATCAGCTTTTCCGAGGCTCTTGCTCACATGCCTAAATTTGCAAAAATGGTTAAGGATCTTCTTACGAATAAGGAAAAACTTCTTGAGATATCAAAACACCGTGAATAAAACTGCTCGACAATGATTCTAAAAAATTACCCCGAAAAAAAAAAAACTCAGATACACAAGGACAATGTTTTCTCATTCATGTGAATTCAACGGCTCCAGTCAGCATGGTCCTATCCGATCAAGAGCTAAGGACATCAACTTGAATGCCAACTTCCGTGTGGAAAACACTATTACTTCCGGAACTTTCTAATACTAGAATGACACTAGAATTAGCTACCCGGTCTATTGCTGTTCCCGAGGGTATAGCCAAAGATGTTTTCATTCGAGTAGGCAAGTTTACATTCCCAGCCGACTTTGTGGTAGTTGACTACGAGGTTGATCCTCGAGTTCCTCTTATATTAGGAAGACCTTTTCTAAGGACGGCACATGCTTTTAGTTTTGAAGTACAGACACGCGAAAAGTTAACCTTGTGGATAGCGAGGCGATGATACGAATTAGTCTTTAACATTGAAAGTGCCTCAAAACACCCTCAAAAGCATAGTGATAATTCAATCCATAAGATTGACATTCTAGATACTACATGCGAGGATCATGTTTATGAGGTGCTTAGTTTTCAAAAGTCAATTAATGCGACGAGTGGCAATCCCACTCTTACTCCAGACCCTACGGTCGAGTCTCTTTCACCTTCTCCTACTCCCTTCGGAGATAGTGATTTACTTTTAGAAGAGATCGACACATTTCTTTCTCTCGATGTTTCGATACCACTGGGTATTGATGATGACACCTACGACTCGGATGAGATATTTTGTGTGTAGGTGGGTTGTGATAGGTAGGTGTTGTTAGCGTCCTTTTCTAGAAAGATTACTTGACGATACTTCACCTGATCTCCCTCCTACTCCTCACCTCATATGTTTGATTAATGATGCCGAAAAGATTAAACCTTCAATCGAAGATCCTTCGGATCTTATACTCAAGGACTTGCCTTCCCACCTCGAGTACGTATTTTTGGAGGGAACTTCTAAGTTACCCGTCATAATCGCTAAAGACTTGAAGAAGGAAGAAAAAGAGCAGCTTCTTAAGGTTTTAAAATCACACAAATGAGCGATAGATTGGAAAATATCTAATATTTGAGGCATTAATCCGAATTTTTGCACTCATAAGATATTAATGGAAGAAGATTTTAAACCAGCTGTTCAACAACAAAGACGGGTTAATCCTAAAATTCATGAAGTAATCAAAGATATAGTCATTAAGCTTCTCGATGCTGGATTAATTTACCTGATCTCGGACAGTCCTTAGGTGAGCCCGATTCATGTCGTACCTAAAAAGGGGGTAAAGACGGTTTGTTACCAAAGAAAATAATGAGCTATTCCTACACGATTGGTCACGGTTTGGCGAGTTGTTTTGACTATCGATAGTTTGAACGACGCCACCGAGTAAAGACCACTTTCCTCTTTTCCTCTCCCTTTTATGATCAAATGTTAGCTAGCCGACTAGCATGAATAATTTAATTTTTTCTTAACGGATTTTAAATGGCTATTTCAATCCCAATTGATCCCCAAGACCAAGAAAAGACCACGTTCACCTGTCCGTAGTCGCGCCGAGAAGAGGCTTATCGACCGAATGCCCTTTTGCCTTTGCAAATGCTCCTGGGACTTTTTCAACCGTTATGATGGCAATTTTCTACGATATGATTGAAAAAACAATGGAAGTTTTCATGGACGACTTTTCAGTTTTAGGGGATTCATTTTCATCATGCCTCTCCCATTTAGATACTATGTTACAATGGTGCGAAGACACCAACTTAGTTCTAAATTGGGAGAAATGCCACTTCATGGTCAAAGAGGGCATAGTCCTTGACCACAAGATCTCTAAAGATGGACTTGAAGTTGATAGAGCGAAAGTTGATGTGATTGCAAAATTACCACCTCCGACCACGGTTAAAGGGGTTAGGAGCTTCTTGGCTCATGCCGGTTTTTATAGACGATTTATACAAGACTTTTCCAAAATAGCTCGGCCTATGACTCACCTCTTGGAAAAGGACACTCCTTTTGTCTTTTTAGACGAGTGTCATGCTTCTTTTAAGATCCTTAAAAAGAGGTTAACTGAAGCTCCTATCCTTCTGTCCGCGGATTGGGATTTACCGTTTGAGCTTATGTGTAACGCAGTTATTATGGGCCGTTGGAGCAGTTTTAGGACAAAGGAAAGACAAATATTTTTAGGCTATACACTCATGCTTAGGTGGGAGAGGGGGGACCCTCACGGGATGCGTCAAACTAATTACGAAACCATCAACCGAAAAAGATCTTTTGTCATGGTGCTGCATTCGAGGAAGTTTAGGACTTACGGTAAGTCTTATCCAAGACCATAGTATATACGGATCATTCGGCATTAAAATACCTTTTTAAATAAGCAGATGGCCAAGGCCGAGGTTGATCCCGGTGGGTATCTCTGCTCCAGGAATTTACTATTGAAGTTCATGATAAAAAGGGAGCAGAAAATCTCGCGGCCAATCATTTAAGTAGACTAGAAAACCAGTATCAAGGACAACGTGTTGGAATGGAAATAAATGACAATTTTCCTCACGAATCACTTAGTATGATATCTCTTAATCCCGACCATAAACCCCCGTGGTTTGCCGATATAGCAAAACTTAGTGGGGAACGTGCTTGTTAAAGGGATGTCATCCCAGTAAAAAAGAAACTTTTAACGATATTCGACACTATTCTGGATTAAACCCTATCTTCTTTGATTTGTGTTTAGTCAGATTATTCGTCGTGTGTAGACGGGCAAGAAAGCTTATGGACATCTCTAAGCTTGTCATCTGACCAACCGGGGATACCATGGCCCGAACCACACCGCGAAAAAATAGATATATAGACTCAGGATTTTTTCTGGCCCCACCGTTGTATCGAATGCCCAGAACCTTGTCAACACATTGGTGACTCCATGTCAGCGTCATGGAAAGATCTCACACAGATGAAATGCCTCAAAATCCCTATTCCAGATTTGTGAGATTTTCGACCTTTGGGGCATCGATTTCATGGGGCCATTCCCGTCTTCAAGAGGGAACCGTTATATTCTCATGGCGGTCAACTATCTTTTGAAATGGGTTAAAGCTAGGGGGCCGCGGGGGGGGGGCCGGGGGGGGGGGGGGGTGGGGGGGGAGGGGGGGGCCCAACAGCGACACACATCGAGAGCGGTAGTAAGTTTTTAAAACAATTATTCTCTAGATTTGGAACCCCACGGGCCATCATTAGTGATCGAGGGACGCATTTTTTTAACGACCAATTTTCTAAAGTTCTTCAAAAATATGGTGTTACGCATAGACTTTCGACCTTGTATCACCCGCAAACAAGTGGCCAGGTAGAGGTTTCCAATAGAGGTTTAAAAAGGATATTAGAAAGGACGGTAGGCGAGCATCGAGCAAGATGGGCCGATAAACTTGATGACGCCTTGTGGGCTTTTCGTACCGCTTACAAAACCCTGATCGGTTGTACTCCTTATAAGCTGGTATACGGTAAAGCTTGTCATTTGCCTATCGAGCTTAAGTATAAAGCCTACTGGGCCTTAAAATGGACCAACTTTGACCTAAAAACCACGAGCGATCACCGTAAAGTTCAACTTAATGAATTAAATGAACTACGGGATCAGGCCTATGAGAGCTCTTTGATCTATAAAGAGAAGACAAAACAGATTCACGATGCTAAGATAAAAAACGGTGAGTTTCACGTTAGAGATCGTGTCCTTCTTTTTAATTCTTGATTGAAGTTGTTCTCGGGCAAACTTAAGTCCCGCTGGACCGGACCGTTCATTGTGGCCCAAGTTTTTCCCTATGGGACCATTGAGCTATCTCAAGCCGATGGTCCTAACTTTAAAGTGAACGGTCATCGTGTTAAACACTACTTTGGAGGGGATATACCATCAAAAGTTATACCGGATCTCCAAACATTCCCCATGGACAAATAAATGCAGGGATCGAGTCAAGCTATGTGACTCGGTTACCAAAAACAAAGCGCTTCGTGGGAGGCACCCCATGCTTATCCATCTTTCTTCTTTCTTATTTCTAATGTGATGTGAGGAGGCTTGTACTCTTCCGATTCTTATTGTTTGTGCTTGTGATTGTTTGTAGGTTTGACCCAAATTTTTTTGAAGACTCTCGTGTTCGGTGTTTTGTCCCGGTTCACTCGAGCTTCCTAGCCTTTGCTTGCCATTAGTTTGGAGAAATCCGATATCCTAGATTATTATCGACTAACATCTATCTTTTAGCATATTTGATAAACGACTTAAGATTTTTGTGTATACTTTTCCTCATGGCTCAGACTCTCATGCATTTGACTTTTAGATGAGAGAAGTAGTATGGGTTTTGAGCACTTAGACTTGTGGCACGCAGAGAGAGGAGAGAGGAGGAAGGGAGCGGAAGTGTATGAGGTTTTATTAGTGGAGGTATATATCTTCCGATATGATCTTAACCTACCTTAAGCCTGTTGTTCTCACGTACCACCCCGTTTTCCACAAAAAAATTTAAATTTTTTTATAGTTTGTATATAATAATCTCAAAAAAAATGGAGAAAAATGAATGAACATAGTTCTATAAAAAAATATGTGTTTTGACATCAATGTAGGCTTCCTTGGTGAAAACAAAAGTAAATTTTGACCGGACCGGTTTTATATCTTAGCTTTTCTTCTTAACGTAAATAGATTGAAATTTGCTAATCTTTTATACAATGAGCTATAAAAAGCAAGTCTAGCATGAAAAAGTCAAGATTTTGCAAGTTCTCATAATTGATTTTAAATATGCAAAGATTGATTTATTAGGCTAAGCATTCACGAGTTTCTTTATTAGAAATTTTAAATTGTGAAGAACAAGAGATGATAGAGTAGAATATAAGTTTTTTTTTACTGCTAACACTATAGAAAAGTTGGATTTCTTTAAGCTCTAAGTGTTAATGTGCTTTTTTCCTCACATTAGCTTTGTTTCACTTTATATAAAATTATTTGTAAATAAGCGTGTGCTGTTTTTTTTGTAATAATTAGTCATAGAATTTTCTTTAGTTCCTTTGAGATTAAAAAGAGTATACATCAGAATACTTAATTTGGCATACTATATGTATCCGATGTATAAATATTTTGCTTTATCCCTTAAAGAGACCTTATGGGTATATGGGGTAAGTAGAATAGATAAGTGAAATTATAACCTTATTCAATTCCTTAAAAAAGCCTTAGGGTATATGGAATTGGATTTTATTTAATTGCTTAATTTTTGTCTTGTTTGTACCTTAAAGAGCCTTAGGGTATATGGTGCAAATAAGATTGGTCCATTTATGTCTTAAAGAGCCTTAGGGTATATGACATGAATGGTGCCAAACTTAAGTAACCTAATAAAAGCCAAATTTTTGTGTCAGCCTCATGTGGACTTCATTTTGATGACATTCTGTTCTTTTATGTAAAAGGGCTAGGAACAAATTAATTGGGCGTTTTAAAAACCGTTAGGCTTTATTTTTGGAATTAATAAGTACGAAATAAATCCTTACAAGAGCCTTCGGGTATATGACTTAACACACACACAATCTAGGTAATACAAAATTAGGATTTAGGGAGGAGAAGTAATACACAATTGGCTTTTAGATATCTAGATGTTTAGAACATCATAAATTGTATTTTGTACACAATGATAGATTTTTTAAGCTTGGCTTGGATGAGTGAAAGCCGGGGACGATAAATTTATCCATTTGGACACTTTTGTGCTTTTTGTTCCGTGATCCTCAAAGTTATCAATGAATAATGAAAGCAATACATTATGTCATACAAGAATAAGTTATAAGTTATAAATTATGAAAATCATAAAAATGGGAAAATGTGACACTCAGTCACATTCCATTGTTCTTATCGGATCTTTTGGGTTATTAATATATTTTACCAGGGAATCGTCCCTTTTACCCAAAAAAATAAAAATGGGAAAATGTTTAGAAAATGGGAAAACGGGGTGTTTTAAAACTTGTGATTTCTTAACTTTCCCACAAAAGACTTTGCTACTTTTCAAAGGATTAGTTTGGGGAGGTTTTGGAGTATTTGGTTTTAGAGCATATAACATTGGGTGAGGACACGACAATCACTTAGTTTGGGGAATTTTGATATGTGAGAAATCACATATCCATTTTATATCAAAAATAACCCTAAAAAGATAAAAAAAAAAATGAACAAATTATGCTTGTATATTGTGTATTTTGTCTTGTGTGATGTGTAGGTATGGATATTGCAAAAATCACAAGAAAAGAGCCAAAAATCGGGCAAAATCGAACACGAGACGAGAAGAGTACACAAGAGCAGGAATTTATCAAGCAAAGGTCAACAAAAGTCAACCAAAGTCAACCTTGGTCAACTCACATGAAGACAAAAACTTTTTAAATTACCAAAAAGCCCTTAATGTTAAAACATTTTCACCAAAAATCCCAAAATCAATAACACCGTTAGTCCTTTGTTACTTAGGGACTAACGGTCGTTAAGTCTTAATATTAACCCAAGCCCTTAACCTTTAACCCTTAGCCCAAAATAAATACCCGAGCCCAATTCCTTTTCTTATAAAACAATGGCCCAAGTCAACGACCCTTTTAACGGGTCAAACAAAGTTATAAAAAGAATAAAAAGGGCGCGAATGGGTGAATTACTATTCATCATCTCCCCCAAATTCACCCTGCATAAATTAAATGGGTAAAACCCAATCCCCTACACTTATCCTACTTGGCAACAATGATTCGAGTACAAAGCTCCACATCAGCAAAGCCAACCAAGGTGAATCTATCGAACAGGCACTCAAACATCCCTCGCGAGAGTGCTAAGCTCTGCACTAATAATAGAATATGAAACGTGTGCGGTCGGGCAAAAGGGGGGAGGAGGGGGGGGGCGGAGAGGCGCGCTCTTGTAATTGAACACACCCCACACACACCCCAACTCACTAAAATCAGTGTAAAAGAAGCACATGGCTCCAAGAAGGTGGGATTGCCACGCTGGCAATCCATGGGCCTCTATTCAATCCAACGGCTAAAGATCAATTTCCAATGATTAGAAGAGAGCAAGGGTTGAGATCAAGTGGAGCGTCTAAGGACCTAGAACATTCCCCTAGTAAGCAGTCTTCTCTCCAACTCCGTGCTATATCAAGCGAAGCTCAATCACCCAGCCTAAAATACTCACTCACAATGCAGAGCATCTTAGTTTTTTAAAGGGGATAAGAATCTAATCCTTAAGCACTAGCTTTTAGTTTAAGTAATTTTAGCAATTGTATTCTCCACTGCAAATGCGAAAATTTCTACATTTCTTATAAACTTACTATTCAATTCTTTCCAATACAATAAAAAAGGTCTTAGTTTACATTTTGTTCAAATTTTCAATTCATGTTTTACTAAAAGCACTATGGTTTAAAAAGCTCTCTATTGTTCTAATAAGCTCAATAAGCAATCATATTAACTAATAAGCTAGAAGATCACTCAGTTAAGCTCTCAAAGCTTAACTGAGCTTTAAAATACTCAAATCCTCCCATTAAATTACCTCAGCTTATTTTTGGAAGGGAAGCCAGTAATGGAAGGGCTTCCAGGACCTTACACTTATCATTAAGATTAAGCTGAGCTTGTTAGTAACTTTAAAAATCATTAATACTCGTGTTATGTGTTCAAGGCTTTTGTAAGTCTTCATTTTACATTTTATAGCTTAATATTGCATCTTAGCTTATTACTGTTTTATGTTTGCTTATTTCTGTTTAAAATAACTTATTGTTGCTTATTAAAGTTGTTAAAGGCTTTATATGTTTAATTGTTAGTATAAATCTTAGTTTTTATATATTTGTCATAAAACAGTCATAAAAACCAAAAAAATATTAGCATTACTTGTTAGCTTATTGATCTTGCTTATTTGATTGATGAAAGTTGTTCATTAGGTTTGATATAAGCTATTTAGTATCTGGTATTGATAATTTGTACCTTAATTCTAAGTTTTATAAGCTTAATATGGGTTTGAGCAATATAAAGGGGTGTTTGGCTTAAGGCAGTACTAACTTGAGTTAGTACTGCCAAGATCCTTTTGGTTCTTTACATTGACTTTAAACTTCAAATTCAAGCTTATAGGTTTGGTTTTAAGAATTTTAAGATTTTTAATCAAGTTTAAGTGTTGTGGCTTGAATCTGAGTTCATTAGCTCAGGTCATTTAGGATTTTTAGCTTAATTCAGTTCTAGCTATTAAAACTGCTCTATTTGCTTTTGTTTTGATTATTACATGTTGTTGAAACAAGTTTAGAGGACTGCATCTATTGGTTTTATGATTTGGTCATATTAGTGTCAACTGCATCAGCAGTCAAAACAGGCCTTAAGGCCATTTTCTAGCTTAAAATTCAGCAGGTTAGAATTAGAGTTAGCTTTTAAAATTCATTGCACAATTAGCTTATAGGTCAATCTAGATAGGTTAGGGTTTAATTTGTTGTTAAAAGCTTCTTTAGTCATCAATTTTAGGTCTGCAAATTAGCACTTTGTTTTTTTATAAAATAATTTTAAATCAGCACATACTGATTTCAATCAGTATGTACTGACTTTTTCAATTAGCTTTTTCTTAGCTTATTTGAATTTCAAAATATTTTTTGATTAGTGTTTTAAGTAGTGTTTAGGATAGGCTTTTTAGTAGTATATGCCATTAAGCCATAAGGATCCAATTGTTTGATTAAAAATAAGCTCAAAGTTCTTCTCATAAAAACCAAAATCATAGTTAAACAGTTTAAGTAGCTTTTTCATTTAGCTTTCTCTTTGCTTATTTGATTTTCAAACTCAAATTTGATTGATGTTTCAAGTAGCTTATATAACATGCTTTCTAGTGGTGTAAGTCTTATGTCCATAAGGATCCATTAGCTTAGTTAAAAATAAGCTCAAAGTTGGCTGTTAGTCTGTTTAGGAAACTGTTTTCCCTTAGGTGCTTATTTAGTTTTTCAGCTTATGGCTTATTGTTTTGCTAAAAATGTTATTCAGCTGTGCTTATTAGGATTGTTTTAGTGTGATCTTAGCTTATTTTATAGTGGTTGAGCTTATTAGATCCTTAAGCTTTAAGCAAAAAGCTAAAAATCATTTTAAATGATAACTGTGACTTTTAAGCTAAAATTCTGGCTTATTGCTTAAGTTTAATAAAAAGATGCTTTTGTAAAATTGCTTAAAAAAAAAAAAAAAAAATAAAAAAAAAAAAAAAAAAAAAAGGAAAAAAAATATAAAAACAACAGCAGCAAAAATCCTGCCAAAACATAATAATAATAAAAAAACGCAGTTAAAAAAAGTATAATAAAAAGATAATAAATTATTCAAAAATACAATATAAAAAGGGGGGGAAATGGGGGGAGGGGTGAAGGTGAAGTGGGGTGGAAGATTGTTGGGGGGGGGGGGGGGGGGGTAAAAAATATAAATATAAAATCAAACCAAAAAAATAAAGAAGATTAAAAAAAAAAGCGTAAATATAAAAAAAAAGAAGAAAAATAAAGAAAAATTTAAAAATAATAAAATTTAGATAAAAAAAATTAGAATAATTAAAAAAAAACAAAAATATATAAATAAATAAATTTAAAATTAAATTAAAAAAAAAAAAAGCTAAAGAAAAAAAATAAAAGTATTATAAATAAAAAAAAAAGGAAAAAATAAGGATATGAATAAAAATCAAGAAAATAAAAAAAAATAAAAAAATAAGAAAAAAAAAAAGGTGAAAAAAGCGAGGGGGGAGAGAAAAAGCTGTAACAACAAATAAAAACTATAAAAAAATAAAGAAAAAAACAATAAAATAAATATTACATTAAAAAAAAACAAAAAGATAAAGACAAAAAAAAAAAGGATATAGGGGCGCCACACCCACCCACTCGGAGACCTCTCTACCACCCTAGTCCCCGACCGACCACACCCCAAACCGCCCCACCCCCCCTAACGCCCTCTCCTACCCCACCACTCAACTACACCCTACTTACCGTCCCTCACCCCCATCCACCCCAACCCCAAACCACCTCCCCCCAACACCCTCAACCCCCCCACCCCCCCTCGCGCTCCAAACACCCCGCGACCACCTCCTCCCCACGCTACACCCGCCTTCGCACCGAGCGGCAACCCTCCACCCACCAACCCCTCCCCCACCAACCCTCACACAAGCCAACACCCCTCCCAACCCCCCCACTTCCCCCTCCCCAGAAACACCCTCCCCCCCTCCCCCCACACTCAAGACCACCTCGAGCGGGGCTAACCGCACCACTCCAGCAATACGACAATGTCTCATCCCACACACCCCCCCCCGTTTGACCCGCCCCCCCATCCCACACCACGTACCCCCCCCCCCCCGACCACGCTCCCCCCAACTCCCCCACCCCCCCCCCAACCCCCCACCCCCACCCCCCAACCCTCCCCCGCGCCCCCCCCATCCTCCACCCTCACCCCTCACACCCCCCCCCCCCCACCCCCAAATAGCCGCCACCAACAACCCCGCCCCCACCCCCCCCTCCTCCCCCCACCCCCACCCTACCGCCCCAACCGAACCACCCACCCCCCAACCGCCGATCCCCCCCCACCATCCCCCCCACCGCCCCCCCCCCCCCCCCCCCCACCCCCCCACCCCACCCCACCCCCACATCCGCCCCTCCCCTCCCCCCCACCCTCCAACCCTCCCCCCACCCCCCCACCTCACCCCCAACCCCCCCCCCCCCAAACTACCACCCCCGCACCCCCCGAACCGCCACCCCCCACCCCCCCCACACCCTGACCCGACCGCCCCCCCCCGCCCCCCAAGCCCCCCTCCACCAACACCCCACCGCCCCCCCGCTCCCCCCCAAAACACCCCACACCTCCCCCCCACACCTCCTTCCCCACCGTACACCTCCCCACACCGACGCAACACTCCACCTCCACCCACACTAACCACAAACACCCCCCCCAACCCCTCCCCCTCCCCACCAACACCCGAACCCCCCACCTCACCACCCACACCCCCATAACCCCCCCCAATCACCCCCCCACACCCCCACCCCCCCCCCCACAACCCCAAACCCAACCCCCGTCCACCCCCCCGCATACATCCCCGCTCCTCAATTCACCACACCCAACCCACACCCCTCAAGAACTGCCCTAATCCCACTATAAACCGCTAACCCCTGCCCACCAAACCTCTCACCCCATCGCCCCACCTCACCACCCTCAAACACTACCCCACCTCACCCCCCCCCCCCCACCCCTCCCCCCACCCCACCCGCCCCTCCCCCCCCGCCAAACCCCCCCCCACCACACAACCCTAACACCCCCAAAGCACCACCCACCCCCCCACCCAACCACCAACCGCGCCCACGCCCCCATCTCCACACCCCTCCCCTCCCCCCCCCCACCCCCCCACACCCCACTCCCCACCCCCATACGACCCCCCCAAACGAAAACCAAACCCCCACCCCCCCACACTTCCCAACCCCGCCTGCACCCACCCCCCCCACACCCGCCCCTAACCCCACGACCCCCCCACCCACCTCAACCCCCCACCAACACCCCCCCCCCCCCTGCCCCCCACACCCCCCACACCCCCCAAAACCCCCCACACCCCTCCCCCACACCCCAACCCCCCACACCCCGCACCCACCCCAACTAACAAACCCCCCACTTTACCAGAGCCACAACACCAAACCACCTTTTACCCCCCCCCCCCCCCCCACCCCCTATCCACCCGCACACCCCCACACCCCCCATACTTCTACCCCGATCCCCCCCTTCCCCAACCAACCTTAAAAACCCCCCCCACAAACACCCCCACCCCATCCCCCCACCCACCATTCCCCTCCCCCCCCCCCTCCCATCACCCCCCCTCCCCACACCCCCCTTAACACCCACACCCCCCCCCCCACGCACCCCCCGCGCCCCCCCTCACCCACCCCCCCCCCCCCCAACACCCACACCCCACCCCCCCCCCCCCCCTCTCACCACCGCCTCCCACCCCCCCCCCCCCAACTACTCTCCCGAAAGAACCCACACCCCCTCCCGTCCCCACCTTACACCTCACCGAAACCACCTACCCTACGACCACACCCCCCAACCCCCCCACCCCCTCCCCCACAGCCCCCCCCCCCCTCCCCCCCCCCCCCCCCCCCCACCCCCCCAAACCTGACCCCCCCCCCCCCCACCCCCCCCCCCCGCCCCAACTCCCAACCCCCAGAACCCGCTCCCAACCTCTACCCCACCCCTCCCCCCCCTCACCCCCTCCCCCCCCCCCACCCTCCCCCCCCCCTCCCCCTAACACCCACCCCCCCCCACCCAACCAATCCCCCCCCCACCCCCCCCACCCCACCCCAACCCCTCCCCCCCCCCCAACCTGAACCCCCTAACCCCCACCCCCCTCTCCAACATAAAACTCCCACCACCCCCGTCCCTCCCATACCCCCCCATCACAACCAACCCCACATCTTCCACGCAACCAGCCCCCTTTCCTCCCCAAACCGGCACCCCCCGCCCCCCCCCCCTCCTCCCCCCCCCCCGCATCACCCCCAAAACCACCTTAACCCCACCCCAACCCCCCCGTACCCCCCCCAAACACCCCGCCCCCCCCCCCCCCCCCCACTCCCTCCCCTCACCCCCCACCCCACCCCCCGCGCCACACCCACCCCGACCGCCCCCCCCACTAACCCACCCACCTGCTCACCCCTCCATCCCCAAGAACACCACCCCCTCCTCCCCTCCCACCCCCCCCAATCCCTCACCCCCTCCCCATCCCTCCCCCCCCCCCAAACACCACCCCACAAACAACCCCCACCCCCCCCCCCACCTCCCCACCACCACCAACAACACCCCCTCCCTCCAAACCCGCCCACACTCCCCGCTCCACAAACCCCCCCCCACCCCCTCACCCCACACAAACACCCCACACCCCTCCCACCCGCCCCACCCCCATCCCCCATACCCCCCCCCCCCGCACCCCCCTCACCCCCCCCCCCAACCAACCCCCACCGCCCGGCCCCCACCCAGCCCCCCCCCCACCCCCCCCCCACCTCACCAAACCCTCCCTTCCCACCCCCGCCCCACCCCCTTCCCCCTCAACTCCCTACCACAACCGTTCACCCCTCACCCCCCCCCCCCCCCTCACGCCCGCGCCACCAACGAAACCCACAACCCCCACCCCCGCAACACCCCACAACCCCCCCCACCCCCCCCCACCCCCCTACCACCCCCCACCCCAGCTCCCCCCCCATCGCCTAACCCAACCCACACACCCTCACCCTCCAACAACTCCCACCCCCCCCCACCCTTCCACCCCACCCCCCCACCGACCCCCATAGACCACTACCCCCCACCCACCCCCCACCCCCTCTCATACCCTAACCCCACATCCGAACTCCCCAACCCCCCCCCCCCCCACCCCCCCCGTCACCACACCCCCTCCCCCCCAACCCACCCCCCACCCACCCCACTCTATAACCCACTCCCTCCAACCTAAACCCCGATACTCCTCCCTCGATCACGTCTGCATTCACTCACCCCGCCACCAACCCACCCCCCCCCCACCCCCCCACCCCCACAACCCAACTCCCCATCCGCCCCCCGCCCCCCCCCTCCCACCCCCACCCTCCCACCCACACAACCCCCCACCCACCCCACACCCTCCCAAACCCCACCCTGCCCCAACCTCTCCGCCCCCCCACAACCCCCACCGCAAGCCCTCCTTGACTCCAAAACCCCCCCCCCCCCCCCACCCCACTACCCAACCCCCCATAAAGCACAAACCACCCCCCCGCCGACCCCCCAATCCCACTGCCCCTTACCACCCCCACCCCACCACCTAACCCCCGAACCTCGCCATCCCCCCTCCCCACCCCAGCACAACTAAACCCTAGCCCCACTCCAACATACCCAACCCACCAACCCAACCCTCCCCCCCCCTCCGAACCCCCCCCCCCACCAAACCCCACCCCCCCCCTAACCCCCCCCCTAACACCACCCCCCAGCCAACCCCAAAGCCATCACCCCCCATCCGAACCCATCCTCAGACCCAAGCCCCCCCCACCCCCCTCAACCCACCACCCTCCTCAACAACGTTCCCCCCCTCCCCTAAAACCACCCCCCGCCACCTCCCCACCCCCCCCACCCCCCAAACCCTGAACCCCCCCCACCCCCCCCCCAACACCACCTCCCCCGCCCCCCCCCCCCCCCCCCCCCCACTCCCCAACAACCACCTACAACCCCCCCAACCCTCAACCTCACTAACCCACTAACACCCCAACCCCCAACACACCCACCCCTACCCAGCGAACAACCCCCACCCCTGAACTTCCCCCCCCACCCCCCCCCCACCCCACCCCCCCACCCCCCAACCCCCCCACACCCATACCCACCTCACCCCAACCCACTCACGACCCGACCCCCCCTCTCCCCCCATCCGAACCCCCCCCGCTCTCCTAACCCCCCCCCAACACCACAACCATTAAACCCCCCACCACCCCCTCACCCCCCACATCCCCCCCCCCCCAACCCTACCACCAACCCCAACTAAACACGTAACCATATACCCCACCATAACACTTCACGCCCGCGCCCCCACTTCTCTCAGTATACGTCTCAACACCCACAACTACCCCCAAACACCCCCCCCCCAACCCGCCTACATACCCCCAAACACCCCCCCCCCCCCAACCCACACTAAAACCCCCCCGCAGCACCCCCACATGCCACCACCCCACACCCCCCCCCGCCCCTGAGCATCCACCACCTCCCCCATACACCCCCCCCCCCCCAGCCCCCCCACTACCCTTCCAACCCTACCCCTCGTCCCTCCCCCCCCCCACCCCCCCCGGTCCCACTCCAACAACACGCACCCCAACAACCTACCTCAACCACCCCATCGCACTCCTCACTACACTACCCCACCCCCCCTCCCCCAACCACACCACCCAAAACCCATTCGCAAACTAACCCCTCTAGACACAACAGACCACCTACCAACACCCACACCTACCTCACACCCCCCACCCTACCCAACCTCCACCCCCTCCCCCCCCCCCCTCACTCCCTCTACCAACCCCGCCTCCCCACTCCCCCCCCACCCCCGGACCCCTCCCCCCGACACCCCCCTACCCCAGCATCCAACACCATCCATCCAGACCTAAACACCCCTCGCTCCCCCTCTCCCAACACCCCACTCCCCCCCTCCCTCCACCACGCCCAGGCACTCACCACCCTACCCCCCTCACCCCCTCCCACTCACCGCCAGCCGAACTTCCACACACTCCGCCCCCTCCCCCCCCTCCACCACCACTCCTCCCCCAACCAACACCTCCCCCACCCCCCGCACCAAACTCAACCCCCCCACGCCGCCTTCACCCTCCCTACACAAAAACCCCCCCTACCCCCCTCCCCACCGTAAACCCCAAACTCCCCCCACCCCCTACCCCCACCCCCCACCCCCCCTCCCCACCCACCAAACCCACCCCTACCGCGCCCCCGCCCTACCCCGCCCCACCCGCCCCCCCCCCCCCTCACCCCTAACCCCGCCCCACCCCGACTCCAAACCCACCCCAAGCCCCGCCCACTCCTCGCCCCCCCCACAAACCCACTGCCAACCCCACCCCAACCCACACACCAACCCAAACCCCCCCCCCCCCCCCCCCCTCCCCCCCACCAACCCCCCCATCAAAACACCCCCATCCCGCCCCCGCGACCCAACCCCCCACCACCCTCCCCCAGCCCTCCCCCCAGCTCCCCCAACAAGCCCACCCCCAACCCACGCCTATGATCCACGTCTCATTGAACATCCTCCCACCCCCCCCCCTCCAACCCCCCCTCAACGCCCCCCCCCCCATAACCACTCCCCCCCACTCCAATCCCCCCCCCCCCCCCCAGGTGGGGGGGGGGAAACAACCCCAACCCCTTCACCCCCACACACCACCAACCCCCCCCCCACCCCCCACTCCCCACGCCAACCCCCCCCCCCCCCCCTCCACCCCCAAACTCCCCCCCCCCCTACCCCGCCCCCCACCCCCCACCCCACCCGCCCCCCCCTCCCCCCATCCCCCACCACCTTCCCTCCCCACACCCCCACCCCCACTTCTCCTCTCCCCCGCCCCACCCCCCCCCCCACAGACTCCCACCCCCCATCACCCCCTTACACGCACCCCCCTCCCCCCCCCGAACCACCCCCCCCCCCCCCACCCAAACCTCTCCCCCACCACCCCCCCCCCCCCCGCCCCCTACAACCCCCCCCCCCCCCACCCCCCACCCCCCCCCCTACCCCCAACCCCCCCGCGATCCGCCTCCACCGCCCCCCCCCACCCTCACGCCCCCCCACCCCCCAACCCCCCCCCCCCTCTCCCCCTCCCCCCCCCCCCATCCTCACCCCCACCCCCCACCTCCAACCCCCTCAATCCTCAACCTCCCCCCAACACCCACCCCACCAAACGACCCACAAACTCAAATCACCACCTAAATAAAACCCACCATAAAAATCCCCACACCCCCCCGTTTCCCTACTTCCTACCTTTTAGTCCTCCATTGCCATCTCCCCCCTGTCCCTAAACCCCCCCACACCGCAATTATACCACCGCCTCAAACCCCCCACACCAAACCAACGAGCCCATTTTGTCTTTTCTATACTAATAAGTATTACAAAAATTGGTTTAGAACACCTTTTGATTCTCATTTATTAATAAGCAATTTCGAAAGCTTAATTGTAAAAAAAATTTTTTCCTAGCTTATTTTGATAAGCATTTTCATGTTTTATAATTTTCAAGCATTTTATTTGTCATTAGCTATTTTTACGAGGGATATTTAATATGATTTTAGAAACATAGTTTAATATTTTTTCCCCTTTTCTTGGCATTTATTAGATTAAAAACTTTTAAAAAGGTTCATAAAATAAAAAATTCAAAATCAAAAAAATAAATTCTTTTTTAAAAATCATTTTAGGTCAATTAGCATCGTAGGAAAAAATAGTTTTGCTCTTTTAGGTTATAATTTTTGTTCAAATTAGATTTTTATGTTCGTTTCTTTTATTCACCGGTTAACGTTTTTTCATAGTATTTTTATTTGTGGCCTTTGTTTTGCCCACTAGTAAGGAATATTAGTAATTCGTAATCAAAAATCTATCACTATTCAAATCATTGTCCAAATAAAAACGGAGTCTCAATTCATAATTCTTGGGGTATAAACGACCCGGTGAACACTTACCGGTAAAACGTACGATATTTTGTGTAAAGTTTACTTTTAATCTTTGTCCTCAAGGATTTCTAGTAAATTTCTTATACTTTAGTATTATACGTATATATATAATTGACAACACACCAGTATTCGACTTGCTTCAGATCGACTCACGATTATACCATATGTCTTGCATACCCAATCTTTTTATTTTGACAAAAAGAGGGAGAAGGGAAGTAAAAAGTCCATGATTTAATACTTCTCGTTTTTAATTTTTACTTACAACAATCTTATGTTTTGTCATCCACAAAAAGCGAGAGATTGTTAAACAAATAAACCAGTAAAAAATGTTTATTTCTATCTTACGATCTTCTCGTGTTTTGTCGATAACAAAACATAAATCATTACAAGTAATCGTTCAATCATTTATCACTTACAACTAACCAATTACACATGTATTTTTTTTCATTTCTTAATTGCATCATTGATGACATAATATCAAACCATATCTTAGGGAAATCTACCAAGATTACACATAATCTTTCAAGATTTGGCAATCAACAATTCAGATTATGTTTTATATAGCCGGTTCCATCTATTACACTGGCCGGTTCCCAGAACTGGTAGAACCGTGCTACAAGACATGTGTTAGAATGCCGGTTCCATTAGCCTACACTGGTCGGTTCCCAGAACCAGAGGATCCGTGCTATAGAACAGCCGGTTCCATTGGCTTATAACAGCCGGTTACATCATACAGATGGAACCGGCAGAACCGTGCTACAGTGCAGCTTTAGGCCTATAAATACCAAGCTATTTCTCATGTTTTACTCACCCATTCTCATTCTAATCTCTCTAACAATTTGATCACTCTCTTCTTTTCAGTTCTAGTTAGTTGCATATATCATTTGAAGGTAATTCTCTTTGTAGAAGAAATTGCCGAAATAGCATACGAGATGATCAAGCTCAAGCAACCTTGATTCGCATCTCCATCATCTCATCAAGACCACCTT